>PKRV01002451.1:777637-830885 GCA_003709505.1 Hyphantria cunea
AAAAAACGCCATATAACAAACTAAACAGATAGTCCAAGATCCCAGCCACCCCAGACTTACGTCATCAGGAAAGATGAAATTTTTAGGATTGGTAGTTATATATTCAGAAAGGCATCTGTCAAGTCCGGGGTGACTGGGACCTCATTCAAGCGCTTGTACTAACTATAGCAGCTAGATTGAGTGTTTCAGAACGTATATACTTTTTATATAAATACATACCTGCATATTATAGATAAAGAACCCCGGAACAAATATTTGGTCCGACCCGGGAATCCAACCTGAGACCTCAAGCACAACAATCGCATACGCTACCACTGCACAACCGAGGCGGTCGAGATATTTGTAAAATCCCCCGCTACAAAAGATATATTGCTAGTGCCGTAATTTTTTATTTTATCTTATGCACGAGCCTGCCAATGTGACTACTCTGCCTGATGGAAAGTATGGCAGAATCCAAGAGTGGTGGTCACTATACTCATTGCAAATGCAGACTATGCAACAATGCACCATGATAACCCACACTTTGGCAGCCCATTGAGATGATTCTGCGTCATTGGGCCTCCTTTTTAACTGACTTCAATAAAGGGCCTCCCCCAATTCAACTGTATTTTTTTTATGTTTGTTACCTCAGAACTTTCGACTGGGTAAACCGATTTTGATGATTCTTTTTTTATTTGAAAGCTGGTAATGAAGTCGTTTTTTATTGTTAAATATTGATGTTATTAAGGGATGTATATAGCGAGTGGGTGTTACCTGGGCGCGGTGAGGTTGAGCACGTCTCGTACGAAAGCGTCGAGCATGGCGGGGTCCACTGCACCGAGCGCGCCGGTCACGCCGAGAGCCGCACAGAACGAGTTCACTGCGGCGGCCGGCACACCACGACGACGAAGTGCCGACAGAGTATACAAACGAGGGTCGTCCCAGTCTGACACAAGAGATAATAATAATAAGTTATTGTTTCTCACACAGTTTACGATTAATCACAAATAAATACAAGCCATACAGCAAATACAGCTCACATAAATGTGTATGTGGGAGACTGGCATCTGCACTAGGATAACCTGTCATGTAATTTTCATTACAAAACAGGATAATGTCATTAGACAATTAAAAAAAATGAGTGTGTAGTACACTTGCTGATCGTTAAATCGTCAATAGGATTTAATAGTCCACTGGACATAAATCTCCCTATAGAAAGGAGGTTTTGGTATAGTAGGCCCAAGCTTTGTTTTACGATGAGGTACAAAAGGAATCACAGATTAATTATAAAGTATTGGCAATCACATTCAATGTGTGAAAATGTCAAGTGAGTTTTTCTTGGTTGTTTATTGTTGTCACTAGTTTATTTCTCTGCATCTCTGGTACTTATTGAAGTACCGGGGCCATCTAACAGCAGTCCCCAGGACAAATTTTATATTTAAGGTTTTGTCATCTTAAATCGGTTTAATCGGAGGGAAACTATGATGTTAAGGTACATATTAAATTAATAATAAATATTCCACCTTATGCACACAACACCATCTAGTCTCAAACTAAAGAGAGCTTGTATTATGGGCATTACACAACAGAATATAGCAGTCCGTTACAGTAACCACTACGCCATTCGGTCGCCAACGCGATATTTTAGTTGGCAGTGTTTTAGTCAGATTTTCGTGTATGACATGAATTTAATTAATAAAATTGAAAACATATGTCGACTTATTGTCTCTACCTTTTCCATATCGGAAGAAACCGGGCAAGTGTGAATCGGACTCGCGCATCTAGGGTTTCGTACAATCCTGTAGGTATATTATATGATGTAACTAAAAATGTATGCATTTCGAAATTTTTCCTTTATCTGTGCTATAAGACGTTACTTAGTACCTAATGCCAAGATTCTGAGTTCACGGGAAGTACGCTGTAGGTTTTGTTAAAAAATTGACGTTAATGCTGCTTTGGTTTAGAACTTTGATTTTTTCACAGCTCCAAGGGACAGTAGACCTGAGTATTTGATATGAATATGATTGATACCTCCTCAAGTTCCTAAGAAAAGAGGTCTTGAGAGACAAACCGACGAACAACAAAGTTGGTAAAAGTAAGGGTTCTGTTTTTCCTTTTGAGATAGGAAAGCCTAATAAGCGTTAAGTTTATTTAAATACAGCATAATTATTAATGATTTACCTCTAACAATTTCTTCCTCTATAAGCTTTGCTATTTTTCTCTTGGATACTACAGTATAATTCACGTTTAACCGTCCATACTCCCATTGGACCGGGCAATAAATTCCAAGAGCATTGCATAACCAGTAATATGATGATCTGTAACATAAAAATACAATTTATAATGTATATAGGCACATGTTTGAAATATACTTCAGAATTTGCTAGTAACAAGCAAAATTATTTTTAAAAAAACCAGATACACCCTTTTTTTTTAATGACACAAGTAACTTATATATATATATATATATATTCGTAATCAGCGTTAACAATTCTTTATTTTGATATCACACTCGTAAGTATTTTGAAACCATTTTATTTTTTAGATTACTTTTTGGTGGCAAATATCCTTAATTTTGTTTTTTCTTGAATTTTGATATACCTAGTCTCACGACTAAAACGAATCTATTGACACCACTCACATAAAAATACGACAAGCCGTTTAGGCTCTGGAGCGTACCAAAGAAATGTACATACATACACTCGAAAAACATAACCCTTCTTCTTTCGCAGCCGGGTAATTAACTGGACGAATTTTTTTTTTTAATTAACTGGACGAACAAAAAGCATTAAGCGAAAAAAACTACATGCTTTATTCAATTATAATTAACATAACAAATATCATTGTATATTATAATACAAGCAAAAATTTATAAAAATAGTCACATTGAGAACCTTCTTTTTTGAAGTTGATTAAAAATATCATTATGCACAACATATTTTATAATTTGAAATCACAAATAATGTAGATGGTATTTAACAACATACATTTTTATTACTGTATTTGAACTCGTCATATAATATGATGTTAGTCAATTATATAAATTGAAGCTAAAACCATTTAACATAATTATTATTACTGCACAATTGAATAACAACCTCTTTTCTTGACATAAAATACTTTTAACTAACAAAAATAAAACTAACCTTCTTGATTGAAACTCTTTGGTACACAAAGAATGTGTAATATGTTCTATACTGTCACATAGACAATGAGTGTAGTCATAAGTAGGGTAGATGCACCACTTGTTTCCAGTTCTGTGGTGAGCTTTGAACCTTATTCTGTACGCCACTGGGTCTTGTTTACCTTCCTCTAAAGTTATCTTCATTCTCAGTGTGGCATCACCTTCATCTATTTTGCCATTCTTCATGTCCTATTAAAATAATGACTAAGGTTAAACAACACATAGACCATATGAAAATTACATCAGCAGCATACAAAGTAATTTAAAAAAAAAGAAATGTCGGTTTTTATACTACATATTTCATGTAAAATGGTTTGCAAAAATTTACTTATTGATATAAAATGTGAACAATCGCCTGTAAGACATTGCCTGCCATGGATTACTGCCAGTAAAATTACTTTCGATCGCTAAGGCCGCCATTTGAACTGATACATCAGTAATGGTGTACAATAAAGCATATTATAATTAAAAATTTAAAGTTGTTCAAACTACAACAATTTGTTCTAGTGTCTGGTCTCTACACTGTTTTGTAAGCAAAAATTGTCTCAAACATTAAATGAGACATAATAATAACCTCAAATATCTTTCACACCTACAGCTGTCTAATCCCAAGCTAGGCAGAGTGTGTACTATTTTATTGTGTGTATTATGGGAGCTAAACTTCTGATAAAGATACATAAATATGTCTAAATACAATTAATTTGTAGATGAATTACATACAGACACAAAAAAAATATTTATGCTCATCAGACCTACATTTTGTTCTAAACGGGATCAAACCCAAAACCTGTGGCTTGGTAGTCAGGGTCACGCACTAATATCATAATTTAAATTTATGCTTGTTTATTATATATGTATGTAGGTATCTAACAGTAACGGAGCATCATTATATTGGTATGAGATTACCTCAAATAATTGTAAACTTTCTTCAATAGGTCTGCTTCTCCATGGTGATGGCGGTGGATTGAAGCCCTTGATCTCTTCTGACCTTTGGTGGCATACATAAGCAAGGTCCTTTTGAATCAACTCCACAGCCCATTTGTACAATTGGTCAAAGTAGTCTGATGAGTGTGTTATTTTAAATGGCTTGTAACCTGAAAGTTAAATCTATTCTATTATTCAATTAGGTTAAATCTTGATCATAGATCAGTAAATGACACTACTGAATTTGCAAATTCTAAACAATTGATAAAATAAGCAGTCAATCTTTACATAAGTAGTTTGAAATGAAGTTACTTTTACTGCCTGTTATATCTTTTAAACTATTTATCAATTTGAATGCAGTTTTCAGCAATAGTGTGATTATAGAAGAAGGTTTATATGAGTATTATATGTACATTACTGTAGAGGAAAGACTTCCTCTCGGAGTTGTGTTGTTGCAGTTGTGCAGTGTATTTTTGTATAAATAAATTTCAAAGTTCTTAACAAAGCAACACAAAAAAATAGTAATAATAAATGTTCTACATACCTAACCACTCGACCATGTCTTTAATGCCAACAAAGAACTTTTCTTCTTCTTTTTCAGGATTTGTATCATCATATCTCAAGAAGCAAACACCGTCATGAGCGGCTGCATATCCAAAATTGATATTAATTGCCTTCGCATGTCCAATATGTAAAATACCATTAGGTTCTGGAGGAAACCTTGTTCTAACTTTTCCACCTGTAATTTTCAGGTGTTCTGCAAGTAACCATTTTGTTTCTGGTGTTACGACATAGCCATCAGCTTTAAAATTTTCTCCTGGTGCATGGAAAGGTAGCTTTTTCATTAATTCTGATATTGAAGATGCCCCATCAGTGTTATCTGCCGTTTCTGGGTTGTTGGCTGGTTTTAATGCTGAAATGTAGAAAATAAATCAATTTTGAAGTCCTAGGTGCCACACAATATTTTTATTCAGATGGATTCCACATTAAAATGTTACACCACATATGACATATAACGATATATGAATAACAAGACTGTAAAAGTAACAATCGGAGGTCTTATCCACATATGGTGATCAGAATAGCAAAGCATTTAATATTTTTTTGGTAGTTTACGTACAAGTTACACATATTTGTAACTCATCTGTTATTCTGGGTCATAAATACACATAAAAGAAATATGAATATAGAAATATAAATATGCAGCTACTACTTGATAATAAAGGTTAACTAGTAATTTATCTTTAGCCAAGTGACTTGTTCCTACAAGTAGTTTTATATATAATTTTCTATAACTTTTTAAAATGGTTGTAAATATTTACAAATGTGGAATATTAAATAAAAGAAGACAATCTTTTTTTACTTTTTGCTATTTAAAATGAGAAGGAGCAAGAAAATCTCACCTTTATCTTCTGGCTTCTTAGTTTTCTTTCCACCATCACCTTTAGGTTTCTTTTCAACTTTGGGTGGTGGAGCCAGATCAGCTTCCGTTTTAGGACCTAATAAGTCCAATATCTGCAAATAAAAAGAAGTAAAATTTAAATATAATTTGTCATATGTAAACAAATAAATCAAAGAAGTATTTACTAAAATTTACCTGAATATCCACTTCGTTCTTAATAGCTTTTCCATCAGCCCATGGCAGATCAACTCTTACTGCTTGCATAATAGTACCAGAGTTAAATCTATACCTCTTTTCTAGAAGTTCAGCTTTATATTTAGCCATATGTAGCTCTACAACCTGTTCCACTTGTTCGGGAGTAATAACCACTCCAACGCCGGAGGCTTTCTCAAACCCATTAACATCAACATTAGCATCACTAACATGACTGAGTAAGTATTCTAACGCAGCGTCTATTCTTAATGTGGAATCAAGTTTCCCTTCAGCGATGTAGCCGCAGACAAATGGCAATTTAGTAGCGATTTGTGGCTTAATCTTAGTGGCCAGATGATATATCAACATCCCAGCGCCAGAAGGCAACTGTTCTAAGTTAACCTGAAAATTAAGATATTTAAAATATTAATACCGTATGTATTTATTAAAGATTGACACCGTTTGGTGGTTTATTATAATTCTAATTAGTAATTACTAACCTCATTTAAGGCCGCAAGTAAAGATTTAGTAACATTGGCATTTTTTAACGTCTCTTTTGCCTTCTGTTCGTTTAGGCCGAGTAATTTAAACCTTTCTATCGTTTCTTCAGGCGTCATTTTAGTCAAAAAAAGTTAAATTTTTCAAATATTTACAATGTACTAGAACAATATCATCCGATTCTGCCACATGAGTTAGGGAGAGTTGTCAAATGAAAGCCAAAAGCCATGATTAATATGACAGTAGCAGAGTATCAGATGACAGCAAGTTTTGACTATCTGGTTTTTAAGTTATTTCTTTCTTTAGGTAACTATAGTAGATCTCAACTAATTAAGTAAACATAAAATAGTGGTAAAAATAACTTAAGTAAGAATAAATTGACAAGACAACTCACATATTCCTTTCTTTCAATTGTGCAGTTCTTGTCTCGTCTGACGAGGATCGTATAATGATTCGTTTTGACCTAAACAAATGTTTTGACAATATGATTATTATTTTGATTAAACCTAGGCTAGCTAAATAAGTATCAGTACCTGGATGACCGAGCTTTGCTCGGTCATCCAGGTACTCCCTCTCTTGGTATGCCCTGGTACTGTTTATTCTGCATCGACTACAGCGCAATGGATCTTATTCCTGGCTAGCTTAATGTAGTTCGCTCGAGTTGCGATAGATGCCGCTAAATGGACATTCATTACTGATAAAGTTGGTTGTTGAAAACAGGAATAAAACAAAATTTTCTGAAATAAATTCTAGCTAGATCAATTTACCGCCACCGTTACCCCCTATATACTAAATTTCCTGAAAATCGTTAGAGCCATTTCCAGGTCCAGGTACTAAGTCCAAGAGTCAGATAAGTTCTTTTCAATGTATTACATAAGTAAGTAGGTATATACAAACCTATGTCGACAAATTGAGTGTTCACCTTGCGAGGCGCTCATAGCCCAGTTGCACTCGGTGATTAGAAACAATCAGCGAGGGCAAGCAACGACGGCGCGGTTGGTACCTGGATGGGTGACCGCTGGTGGCATGTTACCATAAGCGTCTCCGTGCTTCGGAGGTCACGTTAAGCAGTCGGTCCCGGTTGTTATCATACGATAACAGTCGTGAAGCTTAGTTGGAGGCCTTCGGGCGGCTTTAAAAACATCCAACGGCAAGATTTACGTAGCCACCACGTATTCTTCAGTCCCCAACCCGTCGGCTTTTCGGTGATTTTTGGGTAAATTTGATCATGTGATTTTGAACTTCTAATCCAATATTCCGCAACGCCGTACAAAAATTATGCGAGAAGGGAGACAAATCGTGGGAATTATATATTGAAATGTATTGGGAATTTTTTCCAGAAAAAAATTCCCGAAAAATCCATGTAACGAAACGTACTTTAGGGTGATTTTTAGTATGATAATTTTTGCACGGCATTTGATAAGTAGTTTTTTTGTGTTTAATGCAATCGTTTCGTTGTAATACAATACTTTTCTCTTTTTATTTTTATGTTTAATTAAAATGTTATTATCCGACCAAGTGCGATCAAGTGTATTTTTGTATACCATCTAATGGGTTTTACACGCCGGACACTTCTTATTTACCTTTAACAAAAAACACTAAGCTAACTAAGTATAACTTACACACATATTTTATAAGAGGGCAATTCATTTTCTCTCTATAAAAAAAATATTTCTATTGTGTTTTTAAAAAAAAAATGAGACAGCTGCTGTTTTGCTCCGTAAAATGGTAGACGGACGCGCCATATGAATCAGTAGATTGTTTATATGTGACAATAGTTATATTGTGTTATAAACTAGCTGAGCCACGTGCTGTTGCCCGCGGTACCACAACAACCGTGGGTAACGACGCGGGGTAAAAATAGTCTAAAAATAGCCTAAGATGAAACCAGTTCATTAAAGCAATATTTTGAATCTTAAGCCTTGCTGTGGCTATCGCCCTAACTAATAGGTTTCACACAAAAATACGGTACAGGGATGATGCAGCTTAAACAAGGCAAGAAATAATGACCTATCTGAATATTTTAGAAAACGCAATCTATAAAGAGCTAAGGCAGGGACTTTAGAAACGTATATGTAGACTTTGAAAATTTCAGAGGGCTTTCTGATTTAACTGAGAGTAAATTAATATTACTAGCTTGTTATACCTACCAACTTAAGCAAGGCGCTCTTGTTGTGGTGAATATATGAAATATAATGGTTGGTACCAGATAGTATGCAAAGATCAAAAATATAATGCTGCGCCTACATTACGGAAAGTAATGCTAGTTAGTCCAGTTCTTAACTAGAATCGCAAGTCGCCACCTCAGTCTTAAAGTATGTTATACTTCAATCAATCAATCAACCTAACGCTGTTCAATCCAGAACGAAGAACTCCCCCAAAGAGCGGAAACCATTCAGTCCGCATCCATCCGATGTCTTCCACTTTCGGTGGCACATCTCGGTTTCTGCAGGCATCCATTCATATGGAGAAATGAAGTCATGAATGAGAAACGAATTTCCACTTCTACAGCAACATGCTGATTCTACGTATAGTATAATACCTCGTTATAAATAAATGAAAGTTGTAAAAACTATGCTACCTACCTTCGAAGTACAAATTCTATACGATTGTACATTTAAAACGGTTTTAAACATTTAATGGCATATCTATTCTAGTATGTTAAAAGCAAACTGAAAATCGTGTGTGTGAGCACATCGGATAGGTACCTATCCTGAGCTTAAGCAATGCTTCAAATTCCAACCCACATATTATCATCATCACATATATTAGCATCTTATATCAAGACTTCTTCGTCCTTCTTTCTTACTTTAATTATTCCCAAGGTTATTTGAATTCTTTGGAAAAGATCTAAGATTGGAGTATACTTGATTTATTTAGCCCAATTTAAACCCACAAAGACACAAGTTTGCGCGTTCACCGATAAAAATTTGCCGTTGGTCGTATGTTCGTTTTGAAGACGCTTCTTCATCTGCCTCAGCCAATATATTTAAACATATTGAGTGTAGTCCAGTTTCTAGCTATTTGGAGGGTAAGGCCAAATTGGCTTCGGAGAAGCTTCTCAATAGATCTAGACGGTATTTCACTCCGGCCCATCGCCTTCTACTTTATAAGTCGCAGGTTCGGCCTCATATACCAGCTCCTCCCGCTATACCGCTAACAAAAACGATTCTCATAGACGTTCATGAAAACTGTGACCGAAGGCTTATCGTGCTCTCCATGTCATCGGTGTGAAACCTCGCTAAACTTCCATACACCAGGCTGTCATTAAGAATTTTTTGTAGGAAAAACACAACATCAATTTTGGCCCTACTATGGAATCGAACCCGAGACCTCCTAATTGGCAGTCGTATTGGCTATTCACTATATCAACGAGGCACTATAAACACAGTACATAAATAGGTTTTACTTGCATAGGTACTCGAACATTTTTAGCTTTTTTCAAATTTTAATAAATTAAGCTTTGCGTATATATATTTATGGTTTTGTTTGTCGCACACATCGCACAGTGTTTTCTAACATGAATTTAATTTAATAATGAAAAGTCACTGCGTAATTCGAGTAATCAAATGTGATGGCTCACTGATCTGAGAAAATAATTTTGTGACACTTGTCTCATGGTATTGACATCTGATTGCACACCGAAGCGCAATAAATGTATGTATCTATCCAGTTAAATCTTAGATAGTTAAGGTAAAATATTACATACCTCTAGTACTAGAGAAAATTAGTAAGACAGAATTATAATGGAGTTTAGTGAAAATAAATATATTATTTAACAAGTGATTAATTTAAGAAGTATTTTTTAAATCAAGCTTATAGCCCATATTGGGTGGGTTATTCATAAATATGTACGCCGCCATTTTGTTACGGCGCCCATTTTGGATTTATGATAATATCGATTGTATTTAATTGCATTGTCATCAGAACTAAAGGTATATTTCAAATTTCAGCTGAATCGGGAAGTGCATAAAATTTAAGTTGCAAATTTTGATCACAGACAAACATCGGGGCAAGTGAAACTAAATTAAAGCTTGTAAAATGTTTTATTTTTATTATTTACAGTGCAGCGTGGCAGGTTGCACCTATCCATACTTGTATTTATTATTAATTTTAAAGTATTGTATCTGTCTCTCTGTTACGCTTTTACAGCTAAACCGCTGCACTGTTTTCAATGAAATTTGGGGATACTTTGGGGTTACTAGAGGAACCGTATTGGGTAGTATTTACCGCGATAACCAACATATACACAGTCGGAGCCGCTAGCAAAGGCTAATTTACTTATAATTTGAATGTTTTAGATTCCATTACATATATGAAATAATCTAATTGTATGGCAAATTATATAAAAGATATCGAAACACAGCACAAATTAGTCGTCGTTATTTCTCATCTGGGAATCTTACTTACTGCGTGTTACTAGTTTCGTTAGAAGCGTGTATTTAACACTTAACATTGCATCAAGAATGCTTGTGTGTGTATTAAGTGTGTTTTAATAACTATCTAACACACTTTCCCACATAAATACTACACTGAATTTACTATACTGCAATTTATTGTATCACAATATATTTAGGAGAAACAGATGGAGGTCATAATGGGGTGACTCATTACGACGTCTTGACTTTTGGAATATCATGTGATCGGACCGCAATTCGAATACTCCGAAAATATTTTGCCATTTGCCAAAATTGAGTCGTCTTCTGACTCCTGCAACTAGTTCATTGTAGTCGTGGAAAAACCATATTGAGGTTTTTAATACATTTGTCATGTAAAGATACGTGGCTATAAAACAAACTAATAATAATTAGGTTCGCGTGTAGATTGAGCCAGCTGGACGATAAGCGCAGAGAGATAGTGGTTGTTAAAAGACCTAATCAATACGAGTTGCTATAAGCTACATACCAAACATCAAAAACAGTGTACCTACTGTATAAAAATGTTAAAAGCATATATTAAATCGTCAATATGTGCATGTGTGCCTTTGATAACGATATACCTGTGGGACCGAACAGCTGTTGAAGTAGGGAATTTCATTTTACCGCAGCTGGGAACAAAATTCTTCGCTCATATCACTTTACTTCCTTTTTGTGCACAAATTTCTTGTATTTGTTATTGATAAATCATATCATCAAATACCGAACAAATTAAATAAGATGGTATTGATTGATGAGAAATGATATGAAATAGATAAAATGAATATTGAAAAAGTGTTATGGTATACGGTATCAAAATTTCAGGCTTAAGTTTTCAAATCAACTTAACATTTCAATATATACATATACGTATGTAGATTAGTATATAAATTTACTACTATTTTATTGTGAAATAAACATACAATTTTCAGTTACAGGACAAGCGTCCCTACACGGGTGGGTCAAAGTATGCCTCATTAAAACATTATTGAACTAACACAAGTCCAAATAATTTGTAAAATGTTGAAAGCAAAATATTTGAACATGATAATTACTTAGGCGGTTTAGTTCTGATTTCTTCTTGAATATTTGGAACATAAATCAAACAATGTTTGATGGTTGGAATAGTATATAACGCACAAGAAAAATTAAGAATAAAATTTAAAAGAAAGTAAAACAATTGTCAAATAATACACGCAAACTCTTCTCGGTGTTTTAGTATCACTTAGCAAAGTCTATAAAACCGTTGGTATTTAAGGATTTATTCTCTTAGCACCTCAATTTGGTAAGCAAGTTATGAATGACTAAACTCGGAAATACTGATATAATATATAATCTATTGCAATCATCATGAAATTTTTGGACTTAGGTATATAACGAAAAAGATAAAGAGTACCATTTATTCAAAAAATAAGTTTTCTCTAGAAGTATTGGAACAGCACAAAGCGACAAACATACATTCACATGCAAAGGGCTGCACACTGTCTCCAATTTTGTTCAACATCTACGGCGAGTATATCCTCAGACGTGCACTTGAGGACTGGAGCGTTCGTCATTACGCAGACGAAACCACTCTCCTAGCTGCGGATGAGGCCGAGATGCTGTCTCTCTTGAGCAGAATGGAGAGAGCCAGTTCAAAATGAACAGGGCCAAAACAAAAGTTACGGCTGTTGACAGAACCGCCAAACTGAAACTCACAGGATCGCTTAGAATGGAGGTGGGATAGGACTTCATTTACCTTGACGCCAACGCTAATCACCAACACCGGAGTGTCTGAAAAAGAGATTCAGATGCGAATAGATATCGATAAGAGTGCAATGTCTGACTTGGATAGGATATGTCTGACTTGATATGATGTGTGGGTTTGCCCATCCTTTGATACAGTGTACCTAGTTTGGTTAAATGCATCTATTTCTTATGATTAGTTAAAACCTGGGAAGAAACTAACGTCTAAGATACAGGCTCGGCCTAGTTTAGACGTTAGTGATCATAGCCATATTGTACACACCCAGTTTAAGAGTATATCATAACATATATCTAGTTATAAGAAACCTATTTTATCGTCGTGGTGATGGTATTATATCAATAAAGAATTATATGAAAGGACCGCAATATCTCTAGAGCGACAAAAATAAGGCTGGTACGAACCCTCATCTACCCCTTATTCCTGCATGGTATCGAGACGTGGACCCTAAATGCTATCCACCGTAAACGCATTCACATTCACACCGTAAATGACGACACAAGGAGGACATTCACAATACATAAATGAAACTTCGAGCAAATCTTAGTGACCTAGCAATAAATAAATAAATATTTCGGACAATATATTTTATTATAATGACTGCCTCATTGACGCAGTGGTAACGTATGCGACTGCTATGCTTGAGGTCTCGGGTCCGATTCCCAGGCCGTACCAAAACGTTGTTTATTAGATGTCCGAAATATTTATTGATTATTTATTTATTTAACTACCACATAACGCTATCTAGTCTTAAACTAAGCAGAGCTTGTATAATGGGTACTGGACAACTGATATAAATACATATATACTTGTTTGTAGTAAATACATACATATTATACATAGAAAACCCGCAAACTCCAAAACAAATATTTGCAAAACATACAAACATTTGGTCCGACAATAGCATAAAATTATTCCAAAGCTGGGGTAACACAAAAGATTTGTGAAGTCCGGCTGGTAGTGTAGAATTAACGCGTTCGAACGGTAAATAAACTATAGAGCTTGCAGCTTTTTATGTAGTAATTGATGTCCGCGAATTCGCCTACGTAGGATTAGTGCCTCAAATAGTCTATTTTTACTTCAAGGTTTGATAATTCTGAACATTCCACACAACTCTCATGGAAAGAACATTTTTTTTCCAAATGCACACTTTTCCTATGCAGTGTAAACCTTTGCCTTCATCGTACCAAAGAGACGGAAAAGTCGCAATATAAACTTGTCAAAATCAATCTCCCATGTCAAAATACTTATCCTGAGTGGGGGGACTTTACATGCTAACAAAGAACACCCGTACACACAACGAAAATAATTTATTATCATCTTAAATCTAAACCTGTATAACAAAACTCATTTAAAATAGTTTAGATAGATGTAATAGAGTTACAGTCACACTCACACAAAGACAGTCAAGTATTTGTAATATTAATGTGAATTAAGTAGTACAGATATCTATTTCGTTTTTAAACAACAAAATAAAATATCTACGGTTTCCATTTCATCCAAAAAGCGAAATTAAACAGTCGTATATTAACAACTACTAACTAGTGCGTGTAAAAGCGAACTAGACAATAAATGGGTTCTTGTATTGGAAAATCCTGCAGTGTCACGTATTCTGTAACTGCCTCAGTAATTACGTTCTGTTGATTGTAACTGAAAGCGTACAGGCTGTCTGAAACTGTGTGCGTATATTAGAAAAAAGTACAAGGGTGAGTTTGACTGTCGTATTGTGGGTACAGTTAATACTTGTATAGATACTTGATTTGTGCGTAATTGATCTACGTAATTGGTTCAACATGGTTTGAAAACCAAACGTAGTTTTTCAAGTACGATACCATCTATATTCTGCGTGGTTAATTTTCAAACAAAAGAAAGCTTTGTTTAAAATAAAAAATGATATGGTGCTACAATTTCAATAACGTCCCTGAGATTTTTGACTCACACAAGTGAATAAAGAAAGCGGCGAGATCAATGGAAATATCTTATTTGGATGATATGTGTTTAAATGTAAGTGTAATATCTTTGAAGACATGTAAATCATCATCATTAAAAGCCTGTACAGTTCATTGCTGGATATAGGCCTCTTCTCAAAAAGAAGGCTTAAGTTTCAACTTCCACACTTTCCTGCTTTTTTATTGATTAACACAAAAGCTATTTACAGTCTGTCTTTCTGAAGAATATTTTCTAAAACAAGATATTTTTAACGTGGTTTTGTTAGAACGTAGTTAGCAGTTTAGTTACGGGGTAGCATAGGACCTATTGTTGTAGGGAGCGTTGGATGACTATGAACACCAGTGGACGTCTTTAAGCTGAGATGATGATGATAAAGTAGTTTAGTTTAAAGACTTCATCCATACCTATGCTAATCAAATAAAGTTTAGTTTATTTTTATTAAACTCGCTAATCTACCAACTGAATATCTGAATTGTTAAGAAAGGTTTTTATGTAACGCTATCTGACTCCCGCAACCTCGTTTGCGTCTACTATTGGCCGTATCGTGATGTTATACAGCGTGTTATATACAATTTGGTTACTATAAAAACGGTTATAGTGAGCAACCTCAAAAGAAAGGACAATGCTGTTGTAGGCTTTTTTTTAGATCTTTTAAAGAGGAACAATTCTTTCATACATTGTTTAACTGTTCGCAGTGGAAGCTCTCAAAAGTAATACTTTTCCCCCGTTTTTTCAATATATTACATTGTTAATCTGCCTATTGAGGTTGTAGCGTGATGATATTTAGCGGATGGCCTGCCTCGACAACGAGGCATAGAATTTTTCAAATCGGACTAGTACTTTCTGAGATTTGTGCGCTCAAACAAACAAACAAACTGTTCAGCTTAATAATATTATATAAGTATAGATTGTGTTATGTCGTTATGTCATTATACCCCGCATAAAACTATGACGTACAGTGTGTACCTATAAGTATAAAATACACAATAGTATTTCTCAGAGCTCACAATAGCATTTGATATAGAGATATTTTATTTTAAGCGCTGTTAATACTTCAACAGACATCATATTTTCGTATAGCTGTACATTACGATGTTATGATTATTTCGACCTTTACAGTCTAAATAAATTGCTTGCTATTTGCGATCCAAGTTTATAGTTTAATATCATTGCTATTTAATATGTAAAGGTTGATTTATGTAGTTTATTTGTAACATGATAGAAGAATATTATTATATTTTGATTTGAATCAGACTATTCGAAAATTGAACGTGTTCGTTCACGTGTTCGTTACATGCATGAAGGACACCTTCATGCATGTAACGAACACGTGAATGCACACAATGCAATGCATTTGATCCATGAAAGGTCAAAATCGAAAAATTTTATCACACAAAAAGTAATATGTTCCGTAAGTGATCTATGGATTTGATATGATATAATACACACTTGCTGTCAAGAAAAACTAAAAACCCATTTTTGATTTGGTTTTCGTACCTTTTTATAATTTTCCCTTTGCACAAACGACTGTATATTCCACAACAATAGTTGCATTTCGTATATATTTTATACCTACCGGTAGAGATTTATCTAATACTTATAATATAACGTAACGAGCTTTTGTGTTAGTTACTTGATAAGTTTTCACGTCCTATCAACAAATAAAATTATTCAGTCCCGTTTTCAGAATTCAGAATCGTTTCATCGCGTAATAACAAGGTACTTAGAGGAGATACTCGAATAGATCGTTGCCTAGTGCACTGGTACTAGAGACAACGATGAGAAGCAAATTGAAAAAAAATTAATGCTTACTAATAATTTTATTACTTTTTTCAAGTGGCGTGCAATCGGAGAGGCCTTGTTGAATAATGGAGAGCGATAGGCTGATCAAGATGATAAAAGCAAATATCATAAGCTCGTATCACGAGATTACCTGAAAATGTGTTTGTATACCTTTATAACCTTTTATACCTTTATAACCTTTATACCTTTTAAAAGTTTTTATGTGTTTGTATACCTTTATATGGGATTAAGACACTGTTCACATTAGCAAGTCGTAAAGAAAAGGTAGCAGTTAATTAATTACATTTCTCTCTGTGCGGACACCATACAGGTGGTGACGGATTGATAATACGAAGTGTTACCACGCCAATTCCTCCCGTGGGTGTCGTAACAAGTGATTAAGGGCGCAAGTTACGCAAGACAACAGCAAGCCTATGTGATATTGTAAGCCAAAGCCTTCTTACTAAGGAGTGGTATATGTAAAGGCCGGCAACGCACTTGTGACGCCTCTGGTGTTGCGCGTGTCCCAGGCGCGGCGGTAATCGCTTACCATCAGACGATTCGTCTGCTCGTTTGCAACCTATATCATAAAAAAATGACCAGCAGTGGACTTTAATAGGCTGTGAATGTGACGAAGTGACTCCTTATACCCACTTGTGTTAAACAATGTTTTATGAATTTTGAGTTCGTCTTAAAACTTCCAGTGGTAGCGCCACATTGTTACTATGCATTTGTCAATAAATATGCAATAGTGAATCGTACACAACTTTATACAAGTTGTCTTAGAGAAAAAAGCACTTCAATGAGTAGCTTTTGAAGTGCGTGTATAAGCGAAATGTGAGGGCTTTGTGAAAGAGATACCATAACACTATGAACGACCAGCTGCCATCATTATACGCTGTTATTCTTTGAGCTTTGTTCGGGAGAACTAACTCTTACACCTACACTGCCTGCTAATAGGATATCCTAGATAGAAAACTGGCAATTGGAATTTGGATCCTTTCTAAAATTATTTCACGCACTAATGTTGAACCTTCAAAGTTGATATACATATTAAACAAATGATTAAATGAAACATTGCCATTCTCTGAAAACGAGTAGAATTTTTTATTTGCTTCCAACTTTGGTTTCAATGGAATAATATATTTGTATCTAATAAATTATAAGTACTCACTTATATGTTTTGCTCTTGAGTGTGATTCTTATATTTAATGGAATAATATATTTGTATCTAATAAATTATAAGTACTCACTTATATGTTTTGCTCTTGAGCGTCATTCTTATATTTGAAATCAAAATATTAGTGCCTAAAATCCTTTATATAGTATTTATGCTGCAGCCCTTAGCTCTCGGTAAGGGTGAGGGAGACGATGCGATGACAACAATAGTCATTCGTATCGCAGCCGCGTGTGATTCCGCTTGTCTGCAGCGTCTGTGTGACGTGGTTCGCCCACGCTATCATTTTACAATCTGCCGCAAACCAACACGCGCTACATCCATCGTCAATTAAGTAATTTAAAACATATATACGTTTCACAGTTGAGAAAAGCATTCATCATATTTTAATGTTCAAATAAATTTATTTTTAACATTTTGTGCAAGTGATTTTTTTATTTGTCTTAAATGTAAAAGAAAAACACTACAAGTTGCAGTCGTAAGTACTTTCTTGAGTAATTTATTTGATTTAAATATTTTGATTTAAATATTTAAGTATACTATTATAAGATGTAATTAAATGAATGCTTTTGAGCTTAGATTCGTTTTCTAACAATGGAGATAAAATGTGGTTTACCGCTTTTGTGTCTAATTAGAAGGTAAGAATTAATTATACTGTAGATGATGTGAGGGTGATGTTGACGACTTCCTTCGAGATAAAATACACTTCATACTATTGTAGACTTATATCTAGCAAATTATCAATTAACTAATGTTAATTATCATTGAGTTTTGTTAATGTATCTGTTTGTTATTTATATTTTGGTTGACTATTGGTATACAATACTTATTTGCTTAAAAATTAGCACTACTTGTAAAAATAGGTATTTTTTCACAATTCAGTAAAGCCTATTTAATGTACAAGATATGATGACTACAGTAGGTAGATAGAGCTGTGTGAGAGAGCACCTACGCGAATTTGTTTGACAACAGCAGAAACCACCTAATAATGTGAATTAGTTCTACTGTTTTTAAAGTCACGTACATATCACATATTATTTTTTTATTTATTTAAATCTTTCTACAAAAAATTGGCAAAGGCGGACTTCTGCCAGTCGACCTTAGTGAATTAGCCATTTAGATGCACAGAAATAACTGTAATTTAAAATGAAAATATATACATAAATACACAATAAATAATACTAATATAATAAATAAGCGTTCGAATACTTTTTTATTATTATACCTCTAAAAATATATATAATATAAAATTTAGAAGGGAAGAATATAAAATTAAAGTGAATCTGACAGTGTGTTTAGAAAATGTTTCCGCAACAGGTATTTGAAAGTTTATCGTGGTTTTGCCATTTTGATCCCGAGGGGGTGCGCGTTCCAAAGCAGGATAGACTGTATAAGGAAATTCATAGACTTTACTAGACACTTCGTCTAGACTAACAGGAATTTTAGAAAAAAAACTTCCTTAGGAATTTGAGTAACTTTCTGGATGCAGAACAATCCTTGCTTTTCTTTGTTAGATTGGTGAAATTTAAGCAATTTGTACAGAATTTAACGAAAATCGAATAAATGTATAAAATAAAGAAATAAACGGATCCTGGTAAATGTTTATCACAAAACAAAATATGTTTACATCACATTTTTATACCTTTAAAGTTAATTTGAAACATTACATTTAGTAAAACGATTTCCCGTTTTACCAGATTACTCTAGTATCGTAACTCAACTTTGGTTTGATGATTCCTACGAATGAACTTTATGAGTCGGAAATTTTATTTTGATTTTATAGTTTCCTGTGTCGGTCAATTACTTTACTACTTTAAACGGTGGCAATGTTGTAAATATTTAAGAAAACCAAGCAACCAGTGTATGTAAATATCTGACTTTCACTGTAACTCTGTTTGAAAATTATATTCTTACTAGTTTTTTGTCCGCGGCTCCACATCTTGTATGTCAGTTATCACGGTAAATAGTAGCCTAAGCGTTATTCTAATAAATAAACTTAGTTTTAAGTTTACATTAAAGAGTTACAAACATTCATATATTTTCACAAACGTTCGCATTTATGATATTAGTAGTACAAGAGGAGAGTCATACATAGATCATATTGTGGTAGGTTTTTGTCAAAGACCTCAACTTCACTTTACCAAAGGCAGAAAAGGGACAGGTTCAATATATCTACATAGTAATTTTAGTGAAAGTATTTTCAGATAAATAAAAAATTAATAAATATTTTGGACATCTAGCACGCAACGCCATCTAGTTCCGAACTAAGCAGAGGTTGTATTATAGGTACTAGACAACTGATATAAATACATATAAACTTTTTTTTTGTAAATACATACATATTATGTATAGAAAACACCGAAACAAATATTTGCAGATCAGACAAACATTTATCCGACCCGGGAATAGAACCCGAGACCTCAAGCACAGCAGTCGCATACGCTACCGACCACTATTTGATTCTGCATCATACAAGTAATTTATATTACAAAGGATGTACGGAACAATCTGTCGCCGCACACGTATGGCCGTGTCATATCATGTTAAAGCCGATTGCTCTGTCTGCCAAAATGCTTTTCTGTTTATTTTAACGGACATTGCTGCATATTTAACTATTCTTATATATATAATCATACCTACCTAAAAATTCAGACCTCACGGTGAGAGCTATTTAACGTCTATTTTGATCATATTTTTATTGCTTGCCATAAGCATTTAAAACATTAATCTATTCTTTATGGAACAATATTGGTATCAATTGAATTGAATGTATATCATTACGTTTTTACCAATATATCATCAAATACACGATTATATATTACGAACTCCGCTCTGGTTTGGATTTGTGATTATGTCATTGTGTATTTGGCGATAATACGATACATTATACCTTAAACATTTTTTGAATAAAATCATTGAACCAGAAGAGCCTCTGAGCTTAAACCGTTATATTTCTTTCAAAAAAACGACAATTCTATTTAAATATTCCGGGACATGTAACGTACTAGGTATTTTTAAAAGTTTCGTTATGAAATTCTGCTACCATAAAGTATGTGAGATTAAAAATCTGACTGCTATTTTCATTAGGGATGCCAGTTTTAATGTAAAAATCTCTTCCTTCTAATCCTTTAGAAAAAACAATTCTGAAAAATTGGGAATATACATACTCTACATGTGGCTTAAATCCTTGTAGCACCTTATTTTTTATGTAGTTATAGTTAATAAGAATTAGTGAAATCGACTGATAGCATTTATCGTTGTTCTTTAGGTTCTAGCTCGGTCGATAGTAAAACATTGTATGAATGATAGTTTTTACTTTTCAATAAAATTTTAACAGCCTTGTATGAACCGTTTTGTCGTGGGAGAGTCACGCTTCGGTCTCACAGAAAATCGGTGTGAAACAGCGCCTGCGCTTTGTTTCACGAAGTGAGTGATACCGGAAGCTCATAAAAAGTTATTTGTTAATGCCTATCCATGTTGTGACAGATTAAGAATATGGACTGTGACTACCACTATCCACCCCATTAGTGTTGTAAGACTACTGTAGTGAGCTGAATAATGAGAAAGGCCGATAGTTTAGTTTGAAGGCAGTTATCGGCCGAAACCGAATCTTTTTAATGTGCGCACTCCCATACATCTTCGTACTGATCAAAAAACCAACAAAACGATCGGCCGATCGAAAGGAAATTAATTCAAATTTTTAAAACTTAAAAATTTGTTTTTGTAACCCGTCATCTCCATGTTTAAAGCTTTAATATTTAGTTTTGTTCTGGGTGTAAGTACTTTACGTAGGAACATAAATTGTAATTTTCTCATGCCTGCACAAAATATATTTAAATAATGACTCTCATAGGATCATTTTGTTGTTTGCCTCTTTTGTTTAATCTATACTAATATTATAAAGCTGAACAGTATGTTTGTTAAGTCAAACGCGTTAATCTCAGAAAGTATTGGTCCGAATTAAAAATTTCTTTCACTATTAGAAATCTTAGTGGTCGAGAAAGTATCGATAAAAAAAAGTTGCAAAAACGAGGGAAAATCATCGAGATATTATCTCGATGGGGAAAATTTTTCCATTTGAGAGTTAAAAATCCAGTTCAATCCGCGGCAGCATATGTCCATCTTTTAAGTTTGGCTCATTATAACCGTTACATTGGCAAACAAATTTGTTCCCGCTGTTATAATATCATGCTAGGAGACCGAGACGAAACATATGAGGTTGCGGGGGTCAGCTGGTATTATAAAAAATATTTTAGAAACGAACATTTGTTAAATTTGGTATATCGATTGTCAATAAATGCAAGTAGGAATATATGTAGGTACCAATAGCGTACTTCTTTCTACATTTCGAAAATCGATTTTGTAGGGAGGTATACCCTGCAAAGTGGATTAAAAACTTCGAGAATCCCTTCCTAAAATGGGCGAACTATCAACTTATACAAATAAATATGAAACTCACAATACCTTAATCAGATTCGTTTTTGTATATTAACAATCAAACTAGGAGTGAGGCTGCGAATGGCAAGTGACTGAGGCCTTTGGATCCCCGATAAATTCACTAACTCAGTAAAATGTAAGGAAAGAAATGCTTAGCTCAATCCTCCCTAGCCAAGATGACGTTATATAACGACGTGAAAAAAACGTTATTATTAAAAAAAAAAATTTAACAAGCAAATGTATGGTAATAACGACAACTTTGTGAAGCACTCGTCAAGTCTGCCCGCAAGTCTCTACCAAGTCTACAGTCAACTTTTATTTACAAGTGCTAAATAAATTTATTAGAATTATAATAAATCTCGAAATGCCAACAGCATACCTCGAATATGTATCAAACATCGATGAATTCCTTAGTACTAAATAAATTGTTGTAGAAACAATTATGGTAAACATCGTTTCGTAGCTCAGTGTGTAAGACGATAAATGAATGAATGGTGGACATGTACATCTATAACTATTCATTAATAATAACTTCACATATCGTACACACGGCAGTTTAAACACAAACTATTATTCAAACCAGACTTTTGATAAACATACTTATATATTTCTCATACTTTCTTTTAACGGACATTGCTGCATGCTTAGCATTTCATGAAATATGAAATTTGAACTTGACGAATAGAGCTATCTACTACTTCAATCATATTTGACAAATGTCAACTGCACAAACTTACAAATAATGGAGTCCATTGAGGAGGAAACGCTTGCTTCACAGTGGATATTGTGAAGGAAGCGTTTTGTTGTTGCTTAATCTCCTTTTTGGCGATTTGGCATGGCCAGCAATTTGTCCGTCCCTCCGATTTAACCGTCCCAAACTTCTTTCTTTGTGGCTACTTGAAATCGCGGGTTTATGCCAAGCCACAGTCCTTAAAGAGAATATGTGACTGGAAAGCAAATAGTTATCACCAGAAATCTTGCGTAACTTCGTGGAAAATGCGATAAAACGGGCACAAATGTGTATCAACACTGACGGCAGCCATTGCAGGATAGCATTGATGGATATGATATTTTCTACTTATATATATATATACTATACTACTGTTATTTGTCGATAATACGATACATTAAGCCTTGAATTTGAAATTTAATTTATTTAAAGCAATGTTATTTCTCATTTGAGTGTCAGAGGCAATGACACAATATTATTATTTCGTCAGTGGTTAGAGTATATGTAACGTACTAAGTATTTTCAAAGTTTGGTTATTAAATTCTGCTACCAATAACCTTTGCGTGAAGAAAAAATTTTACCGAGGTGCGGGGCTTAATCTAAGTCTTTCTAATCCTATAGAAAAAACAAATCTCGAGAATTGGAAATATACATATTATACCTCGATTTTAAAACCTTGTCGCAACTTATTCATGTAGTAGTGGTAATTAAAAATTCATGAAAATGTTTTCATGAGTTTAGCAAAGAACCGCGTGAAAACAATTTTCTGGCTTAAATGGACCAACTCGCCCAGACTTGTACCATGGCCTGCTGCCTCGGTTAAAATTGTTGTTAAGTGATTCAAATCCTAGAATTGTGTTGTAGATATTACTTTAATCGTCCTACTCCTAGTTATACGTCAAAATTTATAAAGAACCCTAAATTGCAATCGCGAAGAAAAAACACTTAATGGAAGAAGGTCTTCCAAAATTTTAAGAAATTGAAAGTTTTCTCAACATTTAATTCTATAGCTATGGTTTGAAAGGCCTCTCACGTACAACGATTTTATTCGTAACAATACCTCGAACGCTTTTAAAGAAGTTTTTACACAACATAAAACACTGTTTTTTTCAGCAGCCCATTTAGTTGACTCTGGGAGTTGGGCAACTCGAAATTTCCCTATCGCGTTATGCATAGATTATGGATTTAAATGGCAGTCTTTGAGTAACAATAAATTGCATAACTATTTTCTTTACAAGTGAATTTCTACATTACATCTACTTCCTTAATTCTTTTGCCCCAAACTTACGATGTTTACTTGCAATGTATCACTTTTTTCAGGTATGCCAAAACGGAATCTTTAGAGATTTCTTCTTATTATTCTGTATTTAGTCTAATCATCGTAGTTCATTGGTTCTGAATGTACTTGATCAGTTAACTTAAAATAAAGCATGCATTACAACATATAATGATTGATCCGAGAGTCAGGGTAAGCCCAGGCTTCCCCCAGGATAGAGTCTGTATAGACGCGGCGTCGTTCATGGGGGGGGGGGGGGCTGAAATAACATGGTCAGGGTCCTCCTCAGAGCAGGGTACCTGAGACCGGCCGTCGAGGTGGTTTTTAGTTTAATCACCACAAACCTGGCTTCTCGTCCCTAGAGAACCGGAAATGTCAAGGTATTTTCCACCCCGTTAACAAAAAAATAGGCCAAACTTCTTTTCTAAGAACCCTATGTTCATCAGTGGACTGTCAAAGTTGATCATAATGATGATGACTCATATTCGATTCTACCAATCACATATAGACTTGTGTACAGACAGATGAAACCGCTCAAGACGTAAACAAGTGGCCAGTTAACATTACTCGCAGAAAGGCTCCAAATAGAATTTAGGATAACCACACAAGGTGGATCCAGATTGGTGTTCTTTTTGTATCTTTTTTTGCTATAGTGATGGTGATTGTAATCGGAAATTAAAAAAAAAATACAAAAACTTCATAAAAAGTCTTAAGTCGTATACTCGAAAGGCACGGTAAATGTTGTTAAAACCCAAAATTAAACAGTATTCTGATTTTTACATCGACGGATATAATGAAATTAATAGTTTTTCTAACACTTATAGTCTAACTGAATACTAAGAAGTATCCATTGTAGTGAACTGTCTACGCGGTGTAATTTCGCACATTGCGAAAAAATCGAAAAAGGAGTCCACTTCCTATAGATACACAGCCTAGTGATAATAAACCACTTATATTCTCCTAAAGATAGCATAAATAACCAATATTCATCATATTTCTGTCTGTTTAAACTTAGAAACTATTAAATAAACATTTAGTTTTATCCACGTGCATAATCTATTTCAATCAACTTGACATAACCTGTTGTTTTTTCTGCTGAAAGTAGGAGTATTTTAAATTGGAATTATAGTGAAGATGTCACTAAGGTATCACTTCACACATCGCATACATAATTATAGTCGTAACAAAACATACATAATCTCTTGAGTACCTATATATATTACTTATAGTAACCATATTTTACTGTATCCACATTTTGGTTTTCCAAACATTTCATTTATGTTTTGATGGACGTCGTAAAAAAATTTTAAATGAACTATTATGACTTAGTTTTCTATGCAATTTTCGATCCAAGTCAGTGCAGATATTATCATCATATTATTTTTCTATATTTTCGTGTTGATCTATACAAATAAATAAAAATGAATTGAATATAATCAATTTCGTACCAGGGGCGTTGCTTACCGATTACTTAAATGCTTGTAAAGTAAATGTGGGTAAGTACATTTTCAGTGAATTGAATAATTCAACCATTGGTTTTCGCCATACTGCAAGTAGTTTAAATAAGTAGTAAGCATAAAAAATCTGTTATAACAAAATAATAATTTCCTCGGGGCCACAAACTGCATATTCAGCTTTGAATGAGACTAAATTGCATCAAAAGCTTTAATGTAACTTCTAACTTCCAACTTTTAGTCTATTTTTAACTTTTAGTCCAATCCTGAAACCAATTTAAGTTAAACTGTAACTTTACGTTCTCTGAATCAAAAATAGGATGCGGCAGATAGTTGTACACTAAAAAAGGAACTTTCGTTGAAAAAGAGACACAATCTATAATGCAAGGAAAATGTACTTTCAATATTAACAGATTATATATCGATCAATGCCACAGAGGTGATACATTGGTGGTCGTTAAACAAGAATGGTGCCATAGACAAGTTATTAGCCCGTAACAACTTCTATAGTATACAACCCTGGCAAACGAGGTCGTAACTGTTAGTCGCTCCCACAAGATATATAATGCGAGAGATTTGATATTAAATAATTTCTTAATGTAATAATACAGACCATGGTACGCATTTGATTAAATTTAAAAAAATCTGTATTTAAATATAAAGCGTGTAAGGTGACATTTTTTGGTGTTATATTGGTTCCAATACTTTTGGAACAGTACTAGATGCATATTACAAGCCTAGATGCATGTCAGCTACTCAATAGAGTTAAGTAGGGTGATGTTTAATTACAACGATCTTGTCGATCATATAATCTTGTACTTTTCTCATCAGAATCCATTGTGTAAGACCGGAGGCTCAGCGATACAGAAGTATCTAAATAGGCCGCAATAGTGTGAGTCAACATGCTGAATTATTGCATTATCTGCATTCGCAATGAGTATGGTGACCACTATTCTTGAATTCTGCTCATGCTTTCTATCAGGCAGAGAAGTGACTTTAACAGCATTTATATAAAAAAAACCTTATAAAAACTGGTTTCAGGACTACAGTACCTATGATTTTATTATCTTTTATTATACACAGAATAATGAGTGTCGGGTAAGAGACCTCAATCTCTATTGTCATTAAGCCTTTAAATAAGTTAGTTACCTCGATGTCACGGAATCAATCTTGTTAATAATCGAAACCTTTAGACCACATGAATCATCTTCCTAACGCTTATAATTACAGGAAGATACCCGATCACGAACACCTTGATCGTTTAATATGCTTAGATTACAGAGAGTAGGTACGAAAGCTGTTATCTCGCTGAATAAATTAAATCAGTTTTGAAGTGCGACGCAATCAAATAGATATACATATTTATAGTTGCACAGCTCCATTTCACAGATAAGTTATTATTGAGAATAGTACGTTATGCTAGTCGAGTGGAGGAAGTAGGGCCGATGAATTTTTCCTCTTAAATAGGGAGCATCTTTCTTCATGTCATAGGAAGTGCAAAAGACACCACCCTCAGAGCCCTACCCCCAGAATCTTAGGGAGAGGGTGTATGGGTTCTGGTAACCACACTCGTTCAGTGAAAACCAGCGAAAGAACTGCTCAGAACTGGTTTTGTTTGTATCATGGCCTGGGAAATCCCTGTCGGAGTGCCAGGGATTTTCTTACCAGGGTACACTAGGTTCCCCAGCTACTGGTGCCCTAGAAAACTTGCGGTTTTTGGTCGAAACCGACCTAACAACCTC
This sequence comes from Hyphantria cunea, assembly GCA_003709505.1. Lineage (NCBI taxonomy): Eukaryota > Metazoa > Arthropoda > Insecta > Lepidoptera > Erebidae > Hyphantria > Hyphantria cunea. The sequence continues at coordinate 804,524 of PKRV01002451.1, forward strand.
ACCTATGAGTGATAGCCGAGGGGGATTTCTCCATAGAAAAGAAGGTCTATTTGTTAAGAGTTTATAATAACTATAACTAGAATGTAGGTATAATGCTCATAGGGCAGTTTTTTAGAGTACCGCCATTACGACAAAATCCAATTTATGAGTCTTATCACACTATACACTCAAGGTGTAGTTTCCGGGTTACGTATGGAGTCTTTGAATTATTATTTATACTACTCATTTTGACAGGATGAATGCTGTGGCAATATTTCTTGATGAACGGAGATAACTTCGAGTGCGTAATATTATTATTACTGTTGTTGTGGCAATGAGCACCAGCACATCACCGAAGACTTCACTCGCTAAGCTAGTACTATACCCTAAAGCAAAGCCTTTTAAAATTATGGTTTTAGGACAATCTGGCGTTGGGAAATCAGGTAAGACTACTTTGCTAACTGTACTAAATATGTCGAGTAATTTTATATTCATTTATCTTATTATAAAACTCGCCCGCCTTCACACGGAAGTTTTTGAAAATTTCGCATTACTCCGACTATACTAAGCATGTAATACACATATAAAACTTCCTCTTGAATGATCTATTGCTGAAAACTGCATAGAAATCCATGAAGTAGTTTAAATGATCTAAGCGAACAGACAGCAGAAGTATCACGGTTTTCATAAAATAGATTTCATAAAATTTCGTCTGTTACTTTTTGTAGTAAGGAAAGCTCTTAAACAGCGTATCAATACGAAGCAAAATAAATAAAAACGTAACATCCACCAATTAAGTAATTGAAATGAATTTCTTTCCATTTCATAATCGGTGTTTGGTAGGTACAACAAACAAACCACCCACGTTCATTATCATTTGAAACGAATATCGATTTTTTCATAAATATTAAGATGGTTCAAGCCTCGTTATTTAATAAAAAGCGATTTATATAAATTCATTCGTATTTTCTTTTTAATTAATAGAAGGTTTCCGTACATTATTTGATGAGAGGTTTGTGTTTACAAAGTGCAAAGTGGAATCAGATAATTTTCACGATTAATGTTTCGTTTAAGATGGTGCAGTTAAGGTAAATAGGACGCATATTATATTCCGGGAATATCTTACCAATTATATATCAAGGGAATGAGTGTGTACTTTACTTACCTGTATCGATCAGTTTCCTAAAGATTAAAAGAATCAATGGTAGAATAGCCGACATCGGCACAGATTCACATTTACAAAGAAAATAACGAAATAATTTATTTCTGTTTATATTTTGCTTTTTTTCGAACAAACATTAAAATGCACTTGGATTTAAAAATCAGTGAAACACCTTAAACAATTTATGATTTGGTGAAAATAGTTTAAAACAAGTTTTTTTAATTCTAATTTTGCTAAAGTAGTTTGCAGTTTTGAGTTTGCAAACATATTACGTCATTAAGTTGCCTTCTCATTGAACATATAGGTACACATAGTAAACACAGATATAAGCTTGGTATTTTTGGATTTGGGTATTTTATACTTCAACCACTCTTAAACTCATTAGGCTAAATGTAAACAGTTAGACAATAAGGGTCTCCCGTGTCAATATTTACTATTGACATGGGGATGACAATTAAGTTCATTGCTTGGCTATAAATAACTTAAGAGATTAGTGAAGTTCCTTATCAACTGACATTAACTATTAATTTAAAGATATATGGTTGTTTATTGATCAGAAATAATAACCTCACTATTGTTTCTATTCAGAATTTAAAAGTTTACATTCAAAGGCAAAACCTTCCTGAATAAAAACTCAATACAATCCGAAGACAAGAGGCTTCATATAAACATAAAAAATCGTTAGCTGTATAGGTCACAAATGTTTTTTTTTAAGAAGAGAAATATTAGTCAACTTTCTTTTAGCCAACGAGAGAATATTAAAACTCCGAGAAGCTAAAACTAAATACATATAAAGAATCTTAGGTTTGCTTTACCAGGTTGGAATTGGAAGCGGAGGCCGATTACCTCATCTATCTTTTATTAATAATAATAAATTACTTTACTTACAGCTCTCGTAGTCAGGTTCATTACCAGAAGATTCATCGGTGAATACGATCCCAATTTAGAGAAGATTTATACATTCCAAACTGTCATTGATAACGAAATGGTATATTTTGAAATACTCGATTCCGCTGGAGATTCACATGTAAGTAATATACTTTGTTGCTTGAGATTTTATTTCGTTGAATTTCTTCGATCCTAGTGTTTGCATGCCACCTTTCAAGTAATACACACATGCGCATGAAATAATATTCGTTATGAAATATAGATAATGAATAATTGTTTCAATATTGTATTTCAAATACTAATATTGATACTCCTAAATGGAAACGACTCGTGGTACCGTGTCTTTCTAAGCAACTAGCAATTCCTCGCAGTTTCACCTGCATCATTTTTTAATATTCAAGGAGAAGAGAAATCCAAAAGTCAAACATTATAAAATCGGCCCAGCCGTTCCTTAGTTATAATAAGTGCAACTAGTCGGTTTTATTTATTTATAAAAAGAACTCATATGAAACACATCCTAGGTAACAATCAAAAGAATAAGAACAACATGTTAATTGGATTTTAGTTTTGGATCTCTGAACGGAGTATGACTCATCACTTATTTTTATTTTTCTCAGGAAAGTGAATACGCGAATCTCGAGAGCAACATCCGATGGGCAGAGGCGTTTATTTTGATGTATTCGGTAACAGACAAATGTTCCTTCGATGAATGCCACCGTCTCAAATTCCTCATCAACTACAATAAAAGAAGACGCCGACTTGCTTCGACCATGAAGGTTAGACACACACACACTGGGATGAAAACATTTTTACATAAATATTTATATCTTGTGCCAAATACTAAGAAACTTATTATTTTAATAGGAATTATTTTTTAGCTAAAGTAATTTTTTTTATGTATTATATTTAGCATGAATTGTTTTTTTGGCGTTATGGACTGATCCGGATGTCAGAGTCTAAAAAACATTTGTTTATTCTAACTTTAAAAGTTAAGAATATAATTACTTGAAGTATTCACAGGATTTAACAAGAATTAAGTGATGGCCATACGATTGATAGTAACCTATCAATCATATGGGTGTGTACAAACACGAGAATAAGCAGGTGCTTAGTTGATTTATTTAAGAGACCCTTTTCGTATTGCCCTCCATGATATAAATAAGTAGATTCAAAAGCATGTGGGAGTCTTATCACTTATGAGATCATAGATTTTGATAATTTGTTTTGAATTTCTTGACAATCTAATGCTTGTTCTTTCAGAAGCTACAAAATATTTATGTTCAATAAAAAATAAAACTAGCCTAGAACGTATAGAATTCCAATTACTAGAATGTTATTTTTTGTATTATTGGGAGGTGTATTTCAAAGAATGAGAATGTTTTTGTTGTAGTTTACGTGACAGACTACTAATCCACACTAAATCATGTGTTAGAGTCGGTATAACAAGCCATACTTCCAATTCTAAATTCTAAAGTCTATCTCTCTATCTGTCACGCTTTCATCGCTAAACCGCTACAGCAATTTCAATTAAATTTCATGAAGATACTTTAGTTCTCGACGAAGTCATAGTTATACATTTGGAAAGTAGTAAAACAATTAGTGTATTAGTATTACTACGAAAATAGGACTACGTTCAAATTAAAACATTATCTATGTAATAGAAATCAGAGTCTTAAGTTTTTATTAGATACTGTGTCTTATATTAAGAAAATCTTGAAGCGTAAGAAATGTAACTAAGTGATCTTGTTTCAAAAGATTGTTCTTACAAAAGTCTAATAGAAAATATTCATCTTCATTGTTTTAATATTAGATTTTTATCTTCTTCAGTATCTTAACAAAAAATCTCGTCATAAACTTCTACTTTTTTTGAAAAAACCTATCATGAAACATAGTTTATTTACAATAGAATTTAATTTTCCTACATTCGTATCTAGTCTAAAACGGATCGATATAATACGATATAAGGGCTGTAGAACAACCGGTTGCCAGACAACGTAGAGGTCATGACTAATGTACCTATATATAACCTCGTTGGACTATTGTGGTATTAGACTCCTGTTACGAGGCTCAGATTATAAATAAATAAAAGGTTAACAAGATTAAAAAAATGTAATATAGAATCTGTAACATAAGATATTTCGTGTCATCATTATTTAAGGGCTTTTTAATGACCAAAGCAAAAGCTAGGTTTGCGTTATCGCATAACTCAGGAGAGTTTTCTATATGTACAATATGTACATACTATACACATAATAATAGATCAATTAAATTGTAGTTGTGACTGTGGCATTCTACCCAAGGTATTTTCAATTACATAACTACTTCATTAATACAAACTTCTATTTAGGGCGCATCAAAATTTCCCTATCCGTAATTGCACCACCGTTGTTTTCAATATGGAGATTTTTTTCAAACTGTACGGTTTGCAATACTGGCTCAAAAATGAAAGGTATCAGAGAAAACCATGACTTTAGATTTTGCGATATAAATTATTGGGAATATTATTCCGTTAAAAAAGTTAACAAGGTAAATATTTTAAATTAATGTGCAGTACTGCGAATAGAACACACTGCAGTTAAATAAATGTAAAAAAAAACAATTTCTTTACAATAATAACTAGATACTGTTTACTCGTGTTTTTTTTTTTTTGAGTTTCTGAATTCAAGAAAAAATACATGATTTTTTATTTTTTATCTCACCTGAACATAACAAGTCCCATTGTATAAAACGTCAGTCTATCGCATATGTGTATCGTTTGTAGGTATTCTATCTTAAATCGATTACAGTCATTACAATATGCATCAAGATAAAGATAATGAACGCCTGTACTAATAATACAGAAATGCCTATCGCGAACTTGGCCAAACTAAACGAAACTGAAAATATTGCAACGAATTTATAATTGAATACTGAGTAGAACTGAGTGTTAAGTGTCAAAACGGACCTACGTATTTTGATTTAGATATTAGTTTTGAGAGTTTAGAAGTATATTTATTACAGACTAGCTTTGCCCCGCGGCACGACAATCGCGGGTAACACCACGGGGCTCAGCTAGTTGTAGATAAAACCATTAGTTACTTGAGAATAGTTTCTTAAATTAAATTTTGAAAAATATTATCCTCATCATCATCACAACTTATACATTTTCAATTTGAATAATTCTCAAAATAATTAAAAGATACTGATGTAGACTTGAATATTTATTTTATGTATACCAAGGTACGAGTAATGAGGCCTTTTTTAACGGGGAAAATCCTCATAGATGTCCTCCGCCCTGGGAAGAGGGCGAAGGGGTCAGTCAGACTTTTACTGACTAAAAGCCCCCGGTGTTCCGTCGCCAGGAATCACGGGAACTTATCCCCCGACAGGTGCCGGCCCGCTGACGCGGGCCACATCTCGTCAGCGATAGGAGTGAGATGTTTTACTGCCCTCGAGACTTCAAAGAGGGGCGCACGGGAACACTACGCGCCGCCACCTCGTGTCCGGTTGCTTGCTAGGGAGCGACAAAAATCCCCAAGTCCGCCGCCCCTAGACCCAGTTAGTGGGGTCGGTGGAGGTCAGCGTATGCCCTCAACCGACGTTCGGTGCGCCTTCTGCGGACCGAGAGAGAGGTCAGGATCTCCCTCTCCCTTTCCGCAGCCTCCTTCTGCAAGATGACGGTTTCGCAGAAGGAAAACACCGCCTTCCAGGACTCCTCGCTGTCGACCATAGTACAAACTACGACCGACAGCGAGTGGTCACTGCCTACTACAGAGATGAGGGCATGGCGCAGACCCTCCCAAGCGGCACACTCTGCCAGCGTATACCGCGCCGTGTCCTCCCGACAGTCGACGCAGTGGTGACACCGAGCGTCCGGCTCCCTGCCTATGCGACACAGGAACCTCCCGAAGCAGCCATGCCCCGAGAGTACCTGCGTTTCACGGAACGAGAGGGAGCCGTGTCTTCTTCCGAGCCACGAGTAATGAGGCCTAGTTTATATCACTCCCATAAATTGATGATATTTGATTGATCCCATAGATTGATATTTAGAAACATTGATAAACATCTATATATTTATAACCAGAAATACTTTAAATTAATTATTTCAAAAACCCTTCTTCGGTTTCTTAACTCAGTTATCTGAAATTAAAGAGCCGTGAATCATGACTCCTTTAACATTCCGTTAGTGATTTATGTCATAAAACTTATAAAGATATTTAACAATAAAACCCGTGAAACAAGTTCAAGTATAAAACTTGGAACAGTATTAAAATATCCTCGTGATTAGTAATCCTCTTGAGATTCAGCAGAGGGGTCGCTTCACCATTCTTTATATTTAGACACATAAAAGAGATATTATTATAAATACTCATATCCCACACGTGTTATTTCTGTACAAGCATTAGTAATACTAAAGAGTCGGAATGAAGTAACCATAAGATAACGAGCTACATCAAGCAATATCCGTCGAAGGAAATGTGACGTAAATAATTTGTGATTGAATAAAGATGCCAGATGTTGAACTCAGAGGAAATAGACTTGCATATCTACGAAGCATGGTTTACTTGCATGTGATATCGGTCACCTACCTATCCAACCTACTATCGATACCTAATATTTGCCCGGGCTCAATTAAGCTTTTTTATTTTGAAATTGTAGGCCACTTATAATTTAGACTACTAATTCTAAAAAGTTTAGACTACAACTTAAATAATTAAAAAGCGTGACGTAACTTCGAATGGTTTTTTTTTGTTTTTTTTTTATATTTAAGCTGCCAAAATGACTCTGCCCTACCTGATGGAAAGCATGAGCAGAATCCAAGAGTGGTGGTCACCATCCTCAATGCGAAAAAGAACAATGCAGCATGGTGACCCAGACTATGGCGGCCTGGGGGGAAGGGGGATGGTGAGGGGGATAGGGGCGTTGGATTGGGGTATGGGCCTCCGGTATCCTCACTCACTCGATGAAACACAGCTTAAGCGCTGTTTCACACCGGTTTTCTGTGAGGCCGTGGTATCACTCCAGTCGAGCCGGCTCTCCCACGGTAGATGAGAATAACCAATATTTATTTTATTAACAGGACAGTGTAATAGAAACACCGGTGGTAATGGTTGGCAACAAAGTCGACCAAGCCGGTGATCGAATGGTTACTACCGAGGAGGGTCAACGTCGAAGCAAGGAAATTGGCTGCGTTTGTTTCCATGAGATATCTGTCAGGGAAAGTATTGATCAGGTAAGTTTATATAAGCATTATGTTATGAGTTTACCAAACTCATTTTACCTTTTATATCGCAAAAATTATAATAATGATGACCTCACATAGCTGTCTAATTTTGTACTTGGCAGAGCCTGTACTATAACCAAACTGCTGATAAACATACTTATACATTTCTAAATACATATACAGGGATTGAACGGAAGTCGAACCCACCACCCGATTTAGCGGTCACTATCTATTAGACCATTAGGCTAAGAGTAATAATAAATATAAATAAATATTTCGGACTTCTGACACACAACGCCATCTAGTCCCAAACTAAGCAAAGCTTGTGTTGTGGGCACTAGACAACTGATATAGATACATATTGTTCAACCTTATCGTGACCTATCCACCGTTTTTATTGTTTTGTGGAAGCGTACTGGAACGCGGTGATTCAGTCAGAGGCCGACATAATGCCCGCGTTAGCGCGGGGCTAATTTCAGGTTATAAGTATGTTCACTCGCCTTCCGTATGCGTCTAAAATGGAAAAGGGGTTAGGTACAAGATACAATTAAGAACTATTTTAACTGCGCAGTATAGCTATAGAGCTAATTGCATTTGCCAACTGGCGAAGTCTTCACTCCACGTGATGTGACAAAGCGAGGGCAGTTTTTGATTTGACGATGTCTGCACAACAATTTTAGTTCACAGTCCCATTTCTACGCAATTTTATCATACGCGTATATAAAAATATTCGGCAAATAAACCGACGCCGCTAATTTTCAATAATTTCAATAAAATTCAATAGTTTTCAAAGGAAAGGCTTTGACCCGGTTACCGTCCAAGATGGACGTCCAAGTTCAAAAACATGTACGACATAAAGTGAGTGACTGATCAAACTTCATGCCATTGACAATTAAGATTAAAATGATGTTACACGAAACGATTCGGAACGATACACATATATACTTTTTTTTTGTAAATACATACATATTATACATAGAGAAAACCTGAACTCCGGAATAAATATTTGTAGATTATACAAATATTTGGTCCAACCTGGGAATCGAACGATCGAGAACTCAAGCACAGCAGTCGCGCACGCTACTACAGTGCCACCGAGGCAGTTGTTCATGTCACCCGGGCCGTTATTACGAATCTATTGAAATTGAATATTATTAAAATTGGTACAGTACTTTACACGCTATGGCGGAACATACAATCTACCAAAACCATAACGCTTCCTTATGGCTTAATCGTAGATGGGTAAAAATGTACGATAAAATAGAATGGCTGGCTTAGAAAGGCTTGTACGAGTAAGAAAACGGCTTAAAGAAAAATAAATCTGAACACAGAATATAATGCTGCATCTAACAAAGACATGTCGCTTCAATAATTTGTTTTCACATTTTAGTCGTGCAAAGCCTTCTAACTCTCGGGACAATTTAATTTAATTTATTTACTTCAAGTGAGTCCTATACAAAAGAGAAAAGTTTGTGATTATTAACATAAAGTTTAGATACATATTCTTGTTATATACATACTAGTTGCATTTTATTTTTCGTAAAATATTCAGCTAAATGAACAATAAATTAATAAAATGTTTATCGTTTATTCAAGTTAATGAAATTAAAGCTCCATATATTTAATAACTTTCTCATTGAGCCCAAAAAGAAACTGAATTCAGATTCTTTATTTGTAATTACGAAGTGGTCGTTGAAATGTTTCACCTAGTATTTTTAAAGTGCTTAATTAATTAAGTTCAAGATAATTTTTTATACGTCGGGCAAAGGTTTCCCTACAAAAAATACTAAAAATGGGGCAGTTATTTATAAACAATTGTTCTGAGCTCAAAGGTACATGATGATGACACGATGAAAGACTAAATTTTTTTTTTTTAAAGTACTAGTGTATGTATAATTTGGTTTATAAGAAAAACCAGTAAAAAGGTAATTAACAACCCATCTAACACTATCGATCGTGGCGCATAATGAATACGTAACTCTGAGTATTTCATAATCGTTGTAATTTAAACAGTGCCGAGATCTAATTGATTTCAAAAGTGCATAGACACACTCGGATTGATGATACGATTAATGCATATACACTCCAAAGATTATAATATCTGCATTACATTAAATAAACTCAAACTTTTTACACTCTAAATTTATACAATGTATCATAAATTCAATAGCACGGAGATTAGAAGTTGATGGTTAGCCTGATAGCTTTATAACAAATATAACCTGGTAAAATAACCTAAAGGTTGATAAGCCACATTGATTTCAGCACGAACGGTCCGGCCCGACCAGGGTGGTACTATCCTCGCACCGAAATTCAACGTAAAATTACACTTGTGCTGTCGTGTTTCGTTGGTGGGTGCGAGATTAGATGCCCAATGATGCAGGAGCATCACTAGGCCGCCATGGTGCGGGTCACAATGCTGCATTGTTACATTGTCTGCATTCGCAATGAGTACGGTGACCACCACTCTTGGATACTGCATATGCCTTACATCAAGCAGAGTAGAGTCATGGCCGTATATAATAAAAAAAGAAGCATGGTATAGTCAAACCTCCAACCCCACATCTAAGAATCTATGTCCAAGTGTGGAGAATTAACGGCTGCTGGTGGTTTTAGCTTGAAATGTATATGCTATAACTAGCTTTTGCCCGGGTCTCTAAAGCCTGAAGTATCCTATGTTCTTCCTCGAAAATCAAAATATCTCCATTATAAATTTCATCCAAGTAGGTTAAACGGTTTAGCCGTGTGAACGCAAGTAACGCAACTTTTAAATTAATAACATTATGATACTATGTATGGAACACCGTGACCCTAACAACTCTGTGTAAATACAGTAAGCAATAAATGCATAAACTAGATCGTATCTGTATAAACTCTTTCGTATTATAGTAATAGAAGTCTGTTTTCACAGATTAAAAATATAATAAATAAACAGAAGAGAACTAAAAAAATGTTTTTATTCGGTTGGATGAATGACAAGTGGAAGTCTCAAATGCTCGACAAAATAGTTTCGCTATTCTGAAAGTATGCAAAGAAATATACACGTGTATGTATGAATAAATGAAGCCGGGCTTAAGCTCTTCTCTAATTATGAATATCACGTAGTGTTTTCGTTTAGTTAAACCCACAACATATTTTTTTGCATTATTCAACTGTAAATCGATGTTTCGATGTTTTACCATCTGTAACAAATTGTGGACTGGCAATATTGAGTATAAATGAGATTTAATATATAATAGGATTTTCGTGTTCTTTCTTTTTTCTTCTTTTCTTTCTTAGTTTTTTCTTATTATTTTTCTTAATAATATTCTTCTAAAATATTATTCTTAATAATACTTTATGGCGTTTTAAGCGGTAAAAATAAGGTCAAAATACGGTAGTGTTGTAGATGTTCGAACCTCACGAGAGTTGCCTAGATCGGAACTTACAATATAAAAAGAAAGTGAATAGGGAGTCATATATTTTTGTTTTAGTAGAATACGAAAATGGGATTCATCATCATCAACAACCCATAATGTCCCACTGCAGGGCTCGGGTCTCCTCTCAGGAGAGGGAAAATGGGATTAATTATTATTACTATGAAAATTATTAAAAACGATAAAGTAAAGGACATACGCACGTAACCCCGTTCTTTGTTTTGGAAACCGTTGGCAACCAACGGTCTGACGAACTAACAGCCCTTGGTAGACACAGAAAAGGATAGCTATTGAATTAAATATTAAAAAAAAATATTGGATTAATCCATTTCGGTAATCGATCATCGCTCGTCAGTATCCTAGTGGATTACCAATTACTTAAAATGTATGCCCCGCATCTGTACTGAAATGGTATCCTTTTGATAGATATTTTATTTTATAAAGAATCATACGGAAACTACCTTGCAAATTGAGCAATGTGAAAAAAAAACAGTAAAATTAAAATTAGCTTAAGAAAGAATCTTGAAAAAATACTGAAAGTGAATAAATAGTTTAAATGAAACACACAATTATTTCGTTTTCACAATAACAACTGTTTATATGTAAATATATGTAGAAGTGTTTTATTATAGACAATTTAATTAAATGAAAATAAACCATTTAAAATTGAAAATTATGGATGCGTAAGTTTCAAGAACCATTCTAATTACGACGCGTGTTCTTTCATTGTATCGATTCTCAAAGCGAAACATTCGATGGACCCAAAGTATTCGGTAACGACGACGGCATCTTTCAGGAGGCACTCTTTGAGACCACTTACGAAATACAGTGGTAAATTTCGAGGGGATTGTCGACAAAGTTAACAACTGGAAAAAGGACTTTTAAGGAGGGGTTGGATAGACCAATAAAATGCAGATATTTAAATTAAATCGTCTCTACGTCTTAAATAGGTGTGACTATGGACATACATTTTTTAACTCCATACATATACTGTGTAGTAGGAAAGACAATTAAAATAAACCCTGGGAAAGCCACGCATCGGCATGCCTGGGCCGGCTCGACCGGAGTGATACCACGGCCTCACAGAAATCCGGTGTGAAACAACGCCTGCCCTGAGTTTCACCGAGTGAGTGAGGAAACCGGAGGCCTATAACCCAACCTTTCCCCTTATACCCCTCCCGTCCCCGAAGGCCGGCAACGCACTTGTGACCCCTCTGGTGTTTCGGGTGTCCATGGTCGGCGGTAATCGTTTACCATCAGACGATACGTCAGCTCGTTTGCCCCATATTCCATTAAAAAATAATGAAATTCAGCAATTTATTTATTTCCTTATAAAAATTTAATGAAGATTGTTATTCGAAGAGGTTAAGGATACAACACAATAGAACTAAGTTATGAAATCAAAAAGGATCTTTGAAAATTGTGCTGCAGTACGTAAAGTTTAAAACTTGTTTTATAATTTTAACTTCTAAAAAAACTATGTGACTACTTTGATTAGTTTATTTTTATTATTGAATATACCTTCTTACAAATAGATTAGAACAAGAAGAAAGATGAGCAGGCAAGCTATAGAGAGCACAAATAGAAAAGAGATGGGATGTAACCTATTTGTTCAAGTATCGTCATTGATTACATTATTTATTAATTATGAATTAGTTTACACCAATTAAAGCAAAGCAAATTAATTGGGTCTAGATGGATATTGTTCAATCAGAGACGATATAATTAAGAAATTATTGTTTCATTAATCAACTAAGATATTGAAACTATAATCATTATTGTTTTGCTATAGAATTCTAACGTTCACTACATATGTAGAATATAATATTTTATATATATACACACAGTAAAGACACTTTTTTTTGTAATTAAATAGTAAAAATAAAATCAAATCGTTTTGGAAAAAAAGTCTCTCTAAGGGTGAAAAACGATCTGCAAATATTTGTTACTAATGTATTTTATATATAACTAGCTGACCCAGCGAACTTCGTTACGCCATATTCATTTTCGTGAAAATATTCTGAATTACGGAAAAAAATATTTTAGTGAACCTGTACTAATTTCCTGCAGGGCCGCAGTGTGCACGATTAAGCAGACTTAGAAAATATAACACCTCCTATTTTCTTTTATTGTTTTCTATACAAACCTTGCCCTGACACTAACAAACACATAAAATAAAGAATTATCCAATTTGGAGCAGTCTATCGACACGATAGGCCGGCTCGACCGGAATAATACGACGACCTCACAGAAAATCGGTGGCAAATAGCGCTTGCACTGTGTTTCACCGAGTGATTGAGGATACCGGAGGCCCTCCCCCATCTCCCTTTTTCATCCCCCAAAGGTCGGCAACGCACTTGTGACGCCTCTTATGTTACGGGTGTCAATGGGCGTCTGCTCGTTTGCTTCTATACATAAAAAAAGACAGGAAAACATCACGCTTAGAGCAATAGAAGCCGAGCCGACAGATGATTGAAAAGAGATACAGACAAAGTTCCGTGGGTCAATTCACTAGTTATTAAATACATTTTTATTTCCTAATTGAATCTTCAAAAGTAATTTTCACCAATTCAGTAATACAATTTCGTAATTTTTTTGATATAACTATCCTCAATATATACTTCTTTTTTCAATTAGTTACTCTAAGATGCAATACTGAGAGATATCTTACGAGGCTTAAGTTAAATGGCGAACCGTATAATTTAACTTTACTATCCCTCCTAATTTATTCGTAGCTTCTGTGTTTGACACATTCGATGTATTGCGAGTTAAGGCAAATCATCCCATCCCTCGAGATCTCCACCATAGTTTACAACTTTGAGTTTTTTAAACTTCGTGCCCCACTTTTGTGACAAATTCATTCATCTTGTTATTAGGCAGTTGATATAATAATTTGAAACGTATATATCCTACGTACGTACGTATGCTAGTATCAACAGCCTCATTAATCTTGCGAGTTTCATATGATCGGCAGTCGATCAAGTCTCGTGTTCCATTCCCGGATCAGACCAAATAGTGTTATTTGGTTTTTCTGTAAAGAAATCTCTAATACCAGGACGGAGTATGGATGTTGGCGATGTTTTATGCCCGTACCTAGGAGAACACGTTAAGCTGTCAGTTCCGGTGATCATGGCAATCGCTGTTTGAAAGTCAGTGCAGAATAGAGATAGAGCAAATCAAACCTTCGAATTCAGTTCACCTTCAGTATTACGGAGGTCCGATGCCAGTCAATCTGTGAAAAATCGATATTCAGGTGAAACCGGTTGAACTAGTAGCCGGTCCCCAAGTATATTGGGAATAATATAAGCTAGGAAGATGATTGAGCCAGTATAAATTGTCATTATTGGAACACATTATAGGGTCTAAATTAAAAATGCCTGACCAGTTTGAGAAGTGCCTAATATTAGACGCTAATATGAACTAAAGTTCTAGCGTTACTTTTTTTTTTATTTAAAAGACAACTCCCGCATTAGAAATGTACAATCCTGTGTCGCGGGGAACTTTACAAACATACAAGAAACGGACACAAAATACACTCAAACTCGGAACAACAATTCATGGATCACACAAAGTGTTGTCCCATGTAGGATTTGAACCCACAATACTTGGCGCAGTAGGAAGCGGTGTGGCGACCACTCAAACCACTGGGCAGGATATTCGGTGATAAGCATTATTAATAATACCCGTAAGATTTGACTATTTCAATAAATAGTAATTAATAAATAAAATCAGTCCTTTCATAGGTACTCCGCAGTCTGATATACTAACTAAGAAGAGGTTCTTAATTCTTTAACAAATACTAAGCAGTCTAAATACAGTTTATAACTATTAAATTATTGAATATTAAATTAACGCTAGAACTTTAGTTAAAATAATATTAAGCTTTATCTGAAATAAAATTGTAATGAAAATCCAAATGCCAAAGATAACAACCGACTAAACAAAATAACTCAGAAAAATACATAAACCCTTTTTCTTTTGAATGATGAGATACAGAATTATAATATTTATACTTAAATTGAACGGTACAGTAAACAATGTTATTAATCAACCTCAATGTTTATGAAAACTTAAACAATTGAAGGTTAAGTCGAAACAAACATCATAATTAATTATTTAGATTAGCAATTGCCACTTTGAAAGCATTTAGAATTGTTCTCCTTATTGCACTTCGTGATCTACCTGTATACCAATCAGATTGTCCGAAAATCATCAGACAATATTCATGAGGTCAAGCTACTGTTATAAATAAAGAATTTTTTATTTTTTAACTTTGATTTTAGCGACTAGTCATTACTGATAATACCCGGCTTTATGAATACACAGCTTATCACATAGTTCATAACATATATGACTAAACTGCAACTGACAGACACACTTATAAAACAGCGATTTTATAACTATGGTCTTCGAATATAAAAAGTAGCTGTTAGCGACGAAATGGTGCCTTTTGTAGCAAAATTTACTACATTGCTTTTATTCCATACTCATGAAATACAATATTAGATATGTCTATATGCACTCTTTTATGCCCGTACATAAGATTATATTTGCACTAGGTACTATATTTGCAATTGGAAACGTCGGACTTCTGACTGGATAGAAAGGTTTGTTATTCACGTCGTAACGTTGTTTTGAAGCATAAAAAACAAGGAAAATCTGTATTATAATTGTATTAATAAAGTATTCCATCGGAAGTTTAGTCCCACGCATTCTCCGAAATGTCAACTCCTACCTAAGTTTACTAAAAGTTAGGCACTTATCGACTCCATTTTGAGAGAGTGGCTTGTTTCAAATACATTAGCAGTGGTTAAATTAGATCATTAGGTAAAGCAAGTTAACATTACTAATATATTTGTTAGAAATTTCTGTAAGCTTCACTTTTTGTTAACGGGTAGAAAATTACTTCGGATCTCCATTGCTTCGAAGATTCAGAAACCTAGAGTTTGTAGGGATTCTACTAAAAATCACATTGACGCGACACAACCAGCCTTTGGCGCCCTAAGGCATGGATATGGCGAAAAAAATGTATTGGAGTAAAATGACACAAATTTTAGCGATGGCGATTAAAATTTCAACCTCTTTGCTACCAAACAAGCATGAAGATGTTTTAAAATTTGAATAAGACAATTATTTCAACCCTTCCTTAGTTAATTTAAAGACTACTACGATATTTAGCACAAACTACTGAAGTTTTTCAAGTGGAATTAGCTAATTCCTATAATCAAAATGGTAATGTTCTTCCCATCTCGTGTCCCTAAACTAGGCAAGAAAAGTAATCGAAGTTACTCCTTATATCACTATCTAGCTGTCATTGAAAATCACGTCAAAATCGATCCAGCCACTCCGGAGATTAACCGGAACAAACAAACGAAAAGACATACAAAAAAAATATTAATAGATTCTTAAAGTAAGTACCTTGTATACTTTAACATACATTTAGTGAAAAAGTGTTAATTTCAAATTACAAACCGACACTTAATTTTATTTATTTGTGTAGATAATTAGGGATGCATGCGAAGGAAGGAATGAACTCTAAAAGTTACGTTCTCCGTCAATACCATGTTTATTTCTCGTTTTAAGAAACAGACGTTGCCCTATTTTCCTCACCGAGATACGAATACTTCAGTGACTAACATGGGAAAGTATTTCAGCAGATTACAACTAACACAAAAAGAGGCAAGAAACATATATAATAAATACTTTTTAATGAGCCTTTTTTAATAGTAGGTAGGTGGGATCTAATTATATCAAAATCAATAAGAAGATATTATGATGATAATCTTGTTCAAAATAAATTATGATTTAGAAATAAATTAATAAAAGATAGACAACATTTCAAACGTCGATGACGACATTTCAAGTCCAATATTTGACGGAGTAATATATCATTGTCAAGTTATATCCGTTCCCGGTTAGGTTTCTCATAATACATCCGCGGCTCTAACATGTCATATATTCGAATATTTACGTGTTCTTTATTAAGAACCGGTAATAATTTTCATCAATCATGAACAACCCATAATGTCGCACTGCTGGGCTCGGGTCTCCTCTCAGGAGAGGGTTAAGGCCGTACGTCCCCACGCTGGCCAAGTGCGGGTTGGGGACTGGAAAGAATACGTTGTGGCTACGTATCTTGCCGTTGGATGGTTTTAAGCCGCCCGAAGGCCTCCAACTAAGCTTCACGAGTGTTATCGATATGATAACAACCGGGAATTACTACTTAACGTGACCTCCGAATCACGGAGACGCTCATGGTAACATGCCACCAGCGGTCACCATCCAGGTACTGACCATGCAGTCATTGCTTACCCTCTGTGATTGTTTCTAATCACCGAGTGCAACTGGACTATGAGGTAATAATTTTACACATTTTATATTTTAACTTCATCTGAAACTGTAGATTTCGTGGGACACATTGCGTATCTTCATTTTACTTGGATGACCCCTTTTCCAACTTATATATCATTATCATCATCAGCCAATTGTACTCAACATTTGGAAATATCCCTCTCCAAGGAACACCACAGAGCCTGGTCTGTTGCTGTTTGCTCCCTCCCTCCGTATAGCCAGAGGGCACTTAATACTACATTTGCCAAGATACTATCTTCACTCCAGAATATGCTTAATCCAGCGGTTATCTGTTCTACGATGTAAGTGAGCAGACCATTGCCACTTTAACCTACTAATTTTCTGAGCTATGTCTTAAAAAATTATGTACATTCCAGAATTAAACTCACTTGTACTTATTCCACTTTTTTTTCCCGTGCCGAAATCCCCTCGGATACCACCTCCTGGTGGCATGTCGGGCTCGAACCGACTAAAACCGCACGCCATCGCGGGTACTAGGAACCGGGGAACCAGGTACACCCTAGGAAGAAAAACCCTGGAACCCCAACGTACCTCGGGCTACCTACGGTTTCTAGATGGCCCCCTCCTGTGTGGAAGCCCCGATGTTTGTTTTGCTGCCCCAAAAGATAGATGGCCACATCTCCCACCCTCAGGCTTGCGCTTATGGAGGATGGAGATCATTTTGTGATCTCCGGCACCCGAGTCGTCTGCGGTACCTGGCCTGGCGGACCGGGAGGGTTCTAAACCTCTCCCGGTCCCGCTCCGCCGTCTCCTTGGCAAGCATAACTTGCTCTCAGAAAATAACGGCATAGTTCCACGCGCTCTCACTTCGCAACATGTCATCGAATCAATCATGTTTCCGAGCGAGAGTACCCCCAATCTGATGGTCGCAACGAGATCACGCCTCGGCTCCTCTCACGCCGGACATTCTGCAAGGTGTAGAACGCCTTGTCTACGGTCTGGCCATCGCAATGGTGGCACTCAGGCGTTGGCTTCTTGCGGATCAGACACAGGTGATCTCCAAAGCATCCTTTTCCAGTGATCACCTGCGTCAGCCGGCATGAGAGGGTCCCGTGATGCCTCTCGAGCCAATCCTCCATAACGGGTTTTACCGCCGCAATAACGGTGTGCCCAGTACTTATTCCACTATGGCTCGGAATTTAGAAGTTGAGGTCTTAGCCCCAGTGCCTCAGAGAGCACGTAAAGTTGTCGGTCCTGCGCCTGATCTGTCTCTCGGATTATGAGACAGAGGGAACTGAGAGTGCACCTGTGTATGCGCATACACTTGTGCACTATAATACGTCATGTGTAGTTGGCTAGTCTCCGCTTAGACTGGCCGCCGTGCCATATTCGGAAATATAGCGAAACTGGCCAGGATTAAAGTTAATTAAAATAAGTAAAAGTGAGTTTAATTTTAGAATGTACTTCAACAAGTTCCATCAAGTGCCGACGATCGAGATTATAGATTTTAAAATGTGATGTGTTTAATAGGAAAGTAATACCTAAACATACCTACATAATAAAATTTTACAGTTTTCATGACACAGGCTACAGCTGGGTTTCTTGCTTTTAAAGGACTTCTACCACCCATGTTATGTAATCTCAAAAATAAATATCATCTAGATTTACTTAAAATTTTAGTAGACAAAGTAACTTTGAAAATGAAATGATATATATTGATTTTGTACAATCCAAATGTTTTGTTTGTAATGCTTTTAAAATAGATATTCAAAAAATACTTTAGTTGTTTTTGTTACAAGAAAATAACAATAGTCCAAGTCTTCACAAAAGTTATTGCATTTTAAACAGTAAATATAATACTACGAAGTACAACATTATTTTACTATCTTAAGTTCAAAAAAAGTAAATGTAACTTGAATAAAGTTAAAGGTCATCCTCAATCATCTGCTTTATTCATTAAATAATCTGATGCCCATACTAAAGCTTTAAAAAACTAAAACTGATTTATCCTTCGCATAATCTACAACGCTAAAAACAAGTAAATAATGTTTTTTTTTCATTCAATGCTTCACTGTACCTAAACTTAATAATATAGTAAAAGTTATCAAGTTGATACGGTTATATATGACATTTAAACCCAAAATATTATTAAGTTACATCATTTACCCGAATCAAAACAGCGCCTAATCGACCTACCATTCATAGTTCAACGATCTATATTAAACTAGCGTTTACCTTCGGCTTCGCTTCTTTATTCCGTTAGAATAAAATTTCAGCTTCAAAGTTTTATGGTAATTTACAATTTCAGAACTGGGATAAGTCTCAATGCTTATTTAATACGTTTGTTAGTGTACCATTGCCATTGTACCCTCTCGCCTTGGACTGCAGGTAATTTTTTATAGTATTAACTTTCCTCTGAGTAATCCTCTTGTCCTTAGGCGGATTGCGGTAGAGCCTCGGCAATCCAGAATGTTAATACGGGATGATTATAATATGCTTGCAACGCATTCAGCTCTCTACTGACTCTTTAAAGTTATATGCAGAATAGAATTTAAAAAATCTTAAATAAATTATAACTAAACCTTAAATTAATTCAGAATAGACCTAGTTATAGTACACTGTTTAAGTCACTAAAATGATACATGTAGCTTAACTTACTTAAAACAATGTTAAATATACAACTTCGGGAACTACTTGGACGGTTGGAGTAAATAATAATAGCGTTGTACTGTTTTTTAACTAGAACTTACGTTAACTTCACTCAATAATTTACATTTCGCATAGTAAATCAAGAATCTCCTTTAAAAATAAGACCAGTGATGATACCTCCTAGCCATTTTCGGCCACGGTGGCCAGTCTCAAGAGAGACCAGCCAACTACGCAGAAGATATTATAGTGCCCAAGTGTATAAGCAAACACAAGAGCACTCTCTGTTCCTTCACTTCCATAAACCGATGGAACAATTATCCGATACGAGTGGGGAGATATCCTACGCTTAACGTGCTCTTTTCGGAATGGAATGGAATTCGGACCCGAGACCATTATGATGAACAATCGTATACGCCAACCGCTAGACCAACCAGGCAGTCAAATAAACCTATTCTGTACATCCATCCTTTGAAAAAAAATATTAGGGCCGTTTAACACCACTGTTTCACAATAATAATAAATTACATAGGTCAAAGCAAACAGTCAAAATACTTTTACAATGATGTGCATTACAACGCAGGTTTGGGGTGTATTCCGAGACGCTCGTAGATTCTGGCGCGTAAGTAGCAAATGCTCTCGGCGCGATGGGGACAGGCATCCAGCCGCTTTGGGTCGGCCACTTGCACGAGCTGCTTCAGATTCCACCACAGAAACCGCCAGCACAACAGCTCCACTATTTTGTAAGTAGATTTTAATCTTTTAGCAATACATTTTTGTCATTGGTACTATTATTTATATTGTTATATATTTTTTTGTTTTCTTTAATCTATACTAATTTTATAAAGAGGAAACAACGGAACCGATTTAAAAAAATCTTTGACTATTAGAAAGTTAAATCATTCCCGAGTAACATAGGCTTTAATACACCTGCAAAAAGTTAGGGATACGAATGGTGAGGCGGTAAGTCTACTGGCCAGAACTCCACCATGCTTTTTGCAAAAACCATTGCTTTTTACGATTTATTTTTCTCAGCGACTATGTTAAACTGATATTTTCGGATAATTTTATCTGTTAGAACGGCCAACTGTATCGCAAACAGTTTTTCTTTAAAAAGATAACTCCCACATTAGGAATATACATCCTGTGTCGCGGGGGACTTTACAATCATACATGTAACGGACACAAACTCAGGACAAGAATTTATGGATCACGCAAAGTGTTGAACCCATGACAATTGGCACTGCTTACACCACTAGCAGTCAATCAGTTTGTATAGGTAACAGTATCCACATCTGGCACAATAAAAAGTTATTAAGATCGTAAAAGTAAACAAAAACGTGTCTATTCCAGGATCTATTGTAATTCTCACAAACAAAATACATGTGTGTGCAGTATTTTAGACACTCAAAGATCGTTGTCTCATTTCTCTTCAGTCAGTTTGTTACTTATCTGAACACAAGACGCACCAAAACATATTCTTCAGTTATTCGTGATCGTCAAACGTCACACGTTGCACAGAAAAATTGAACAAGTTATTTTAGAAGGAAAATTGCGTAGTATACCTAACAAAGACTGAATTCCTAACAAAGACTTGGCTGCGGAATATGGTGTATCACACTCGACCATTTCATTCATTTGGACAGAGAGAGAAAGAATTCAAATATTTTACTTTTTGAGAACAATGTATTAAAATGAAACAAGTAAAAACAACGAAGCGTACGAATATTGAGGAAGCTGTGTTAAAGTGTTAAACAACAAAGAATAAATAATGTGGCAATAAATGGACCAATTCTTCAACAAAAATCAAACGATTACAAGGTGAGGCATTAAGTCCGTGTCATGCAACATGTAATGCAGGAAGTGATAATAAATTAATAATACATAAATAAATACAAATTATCTTTTAATTTGCTATTATTTTATCAAGCTCCGACACGAAGTGTGACGGATGTTAGGTATAAGTTTTACGTGTGAATCTGTCTCGGTGTGTAATATATGTCTATGGATTGTTGCTGCATCAGAGTTCCCAAAAGGATGATTTTGAGTATTTGTTTTGTTAAAACCAGAATTGGTCGAGTGTTCTAAGCTTGGAAATTTTGCTAAGAGCGTGTTAAAATATATAATATTTAAATTTTTGGGTGTATGTGCGAAGCCGGGGCGGGCTGCTAGTAAGATTATAAAGTTGTACGAACGTGTTGCTATTTCGAGGGCGTTATCTAAAAATCTACGCTGCAAAGACACAGTGTAGCGTTTATCTAAGATGGTGGCCCGTTCTGACTCACATTCTTTTACAGATTCTTGTGTTTAGTGTATTATATAAACCGTTTTTCATACTGTATTTTATATTACTGTTATTATTTTAAGTATTTTATATCTTGAGGGCTATGAATAAATCAGTTTAATTTTATTTTCATTTCATATCATGCTTTATATCACTTCGTAAAACGTAAATTTAAATGTATATAAACATACTAAATAAATGGAATGTAGACATGACGTAAATCCATATTTTATGTTTAAAAAAGTAATAGGTGTACAATGACCGTACATACATCAATAAAACCCGGTAGATCCAAGATCCGGATACTGAAAAAGATGAGAGTCCATAGTAAAATACATAGGGCATTTGTAATACAAGGGACCTTCAATCTACAATTGAATATATATAATATATAGCATATATATTTTTTATTTATATATATATGTATTGAACAATTCTAAGAGGCTAGAGTACTATCAGCCTTCCACAACTTGCTTTAAACATATTTAAAACTCAACTGCAACGATAGTTGCAGGGACCGTCATGGTTTTCATCTCAAGGTTTCATTTTTCTTAGGAACATAAAATGTGGTAACGATTTTATCTTTAAGTACACAATCAAAACTTTCCAGCACTGATTGATATCGTTCGCGCAATTTGCTCCGCTTGAGTGGATAGAACTTTAATTATTTATTTGGTATTGCCGCTTTGAACTATCTAATGATTCAGTATTTACAACCAAAGTTCCTTGCGCCATAACTCCTGTTTCCAGGAAGGTTATTGATTGTGCCTAGATTAAACTTTCGTATAAACGTGTTTTTAATGTTAAAAAAAATCCAGATATATTTCATGATTTCAATAGTTTGTAGTAAATTATCTTTGATTCTCTTCGATTCTCTAACCATAGTATATTTCATACATTATGTGAATTTAAAAATCTTGTATCCACCTGTTGCTCTTTGAGTGAATAAAATTTCACAGGCCCATTATAAATTTTTCTTTTGTCTTGCTAAATAATTGTAACAATTGAGTCTGTACAGAGTCAAAGAAATATTTAATTAAAACGGTCAAATCGTTAAAATACCGACAATGACAGGTGTCAGTATTGGTTTGCACTTTGTATAGGTTTAGTACTGATTTTAATTTTTTCAAAATGGGGGGTTCTTGGTGACCGTTTTATGAATGTACCTATTTTGTTTCAATTTTAGTATTACTAAAATCGGCTTACTTACTTATTTTCATTATTTACTTTAGACGATTGTCATTCAATATTGCACTTTCTGATTCGTTATGAAGTATTTAAATATAATTTACATAATTATATTAGGTACTTGCCATGGTTTTACTAACCAGGTAGCGGTTTGGTATATGGTCAATATGGAATTACAAAGTTATAATTCAATTCCTGCCACTTTAATATGAACCTGTTTTATATGAATACGTGCCTTATAGTTTTGACATACCATTTTATTTTTCAATAATACAATTCTTTGATCGTTATTTTTTAAGGAAATGAAAGCCCAAACTAATAACCCACGTATAACTCAATGTTTGTGTATTTATCCATAAGTACAATATAACGGCATCGATCAAAGCAGCTATAGTTGCTATTTAAACGACATTTAATTACCCGTTTGACTATTTAGATAAATTGTGTATAGTTATGTAAACACTCTCTGTACTTACGTTACCATAGATACTTTTCTCGGGCCTCATTATTTCCGTCATAATGATGCGTAAAATACATGACAGCGATGTCTCAGTTTATGAAGCTCTCGAGAACACAAGGTACGATAACTAGACCATGAACACCTGAAAACAATCAAGTCGTACAAGACTTGAAGTAAAGGAATTAATGACGACATTCTTAAGAAAAATATGTTTTCATTATTACAATAACCTATACCTATAACCATTATTACAGACTGAGACCTGCACACTAAAAATTCCTTTCCAAAAAGGGCAAAGCTTATGAAAAGTTTTCTTTAAAGTATAGGCGCCGGCACGTAACTTAGCCAGATTTCAGCGTAGTGGGGGTAAGTTCGCGCAGATTCGCGCATAGTACACTTTGTGCAACAAATCAAAACAAACAAAATCGAAGTGTAGTCGACTGCCACTCCATTGCTTGGTCGGAACGTTGCTACTTGCTACTACAATCCCCGCGTCCCTCTACCAACCAAAGGGAATTAAAAAACGATTTCCGCGCATCAAACGAATCTGGCCAAGCTAAGTGCCGGCCTTTATATCAAACTTTTTAAAGACTAAAATGGATAACCAAATAGCTTTTTCTTCCCATATATTATGGAGGTTTTTTTTTTTTATCGACTATTGGTATTGAGTTAAGAAGATTGAGTATCAAACATATATCTAACATTCTCTAAATGAATTATGTCTAGGTGCGCCTACTGCAGACAGGTACGCTTGGCTGTTACTCCAACTAATCACAATCATTATTAAAACCACTAATATTGGTATGTTGGTATTTCATTATTTTTCCAATATGTTATATATTGTATGATAACAAGTGTTTATCTAGTTAGACAATAAAATATACTAACTAGTAGAATAGACGGCCACCGTATTACTTAATATTGCCAGGTATGACACAAATATGAAAAAAAATATATAACTATCTCAACGTGTAACATAAAGCGTTTCTCTAGTATCTATCTTATTATAAATAAACAAAAATCACTTACTGATATTGAGTACGCAGTACTTTCGAATACATTTTCTTTAATACCTCTTCACTTAAGTGATGTATATTAAAGTATCTAAATTTAAGCTCCTAGATCAAAGAGAAATAATATACGTTACTTTCGATTATATGAATTTGTCGGAATGGTTACACATAAAAGTGCTATTCAACAAAATGAGGTCATTACTTTGCAGCTATTGGATATTGATAAAAGAATTAGACTTTCCTCTTTGGAAATATGTATTTCAATACATTTTAAATGAAATGAAACGTTGCGATGAATAATAAATAATGAAACGATAACAAATAATAAATAAATGAAATTTTAACGAAAGGTATTTGTTATCTGGTCAGGGTTGTGTCCATGCGAAGGGATCTAACCGCTTTTTTTAATAAATCTCCTTCGTGGTTACCGGAGTCCGCGCTGGGCTCAAAACCTGTGTGACAGAACTCCAAGCTTGTCCTATGGCTGGAAAACATTAAAATTATGTATAAATTTACCAAAAGAACAATGAAAATAAACAGAAAAAAAATTGTGAAACGTTTATCTGTGGAGCCGGTGCAGGCTTATAGAAAAAAATGTTATTCTTGATACGTACTAACTAGTTTCGTAGGAAGAAAACAAAACAAAAATCAGTGTACATCCAAAGATATTAAAAACTAATGAAATTCTATAAATAATAAAGCACAAATATAACAACTATAAAAAAATAAGTCAGGATCTGTTTGGGTGTTTTCTGTGTTCAAAAAGTATGTAAGTATACTATTAGTCAATCTAGTACTAAAGAGAAAGATAACAATATAATTCCTCTATAAGCAACTTCAGTGTGCACTTAATCAGAAGATAATGAAATACTTTTTTTGAATCCCGAAACAATTATTTTTAATATAAGTTGGGTGGGTAACATATAAATATCAGGTGGCACAAAATGCGATCCGAAATAGATTCAGGTCTTCCTAATATGACTGTCAGGGTATTTTAGAAATGGTATTTCAGTCCGCACACAATATCTTACACATATTGCGTGTCGTCGTATTTCCCACGAGTCAGTTGAACCATTATTATCCCTTACCTTTACAACTAAAGATTTTGCTATAGATAAAGATTATCGCCAAGCTTAAGATGCTTGGAGATTATAAGAAAATAGGTCAGTCCTGATTTGTTCATTCATATTTAAAAATATCTGGCCTATTAGTATAGTGCTTAGTGATTCTTATGACGACTACTGGAGCAAAGGTTGTGGGTTTGATTCTCGCCTAGTGCAAATGAGCGTGATCTCGTGATCCTCATCTAAATTAAATCTTAGTGCTTAGATATAAATTTTCATTAAATCATGAGTATACAAGTTGCTTATACGACTTCAAGAACTGGATCAAATTGAAATTGGACAACGCGGGAAGCATCAGCTTCCAAATTTAAAAAAATCTTCAAAATTGGTTCACTCAGTCGAAAGTTATGAGGTAAAAAACATAAAAAAGTAGTCAAATTGATAACGTCCTCTTTTTTTGAAGTCATCATCATCATCATCATCAGCCTATCGCAGTCCACTGCTGGACATAGGCCTCTCCAATTTCACGCCACTTAGTTCGATCTATGGCTTCTCGCATCCAGCTCCTGCCAGCCGTCTTGCGCAAATCATCGCTCCACCTGGCTTGTGGACGTCCTACACTACGTTTGCCGAGACGCGGTCTCCACTCAAGAACTCGTTTACCCCAACGGTTATCGGTTCTTCGGCAAATGTGGCCAGCCCACTGCCACTTCAGCTTGCTAATCCTGTGGGCTACATCGATGACCC
>PKRV01002451.1:830893-867585 GCA_003709505.1 Hyphantria cunea
TTATCGGTTCTTCGGCAAATGTGGCCAGCCCACTGCCACTTCAGCTTGCTAATCCTGTGGGCTACATCGATGACCCTGGTTCTTTGTCGGATCACCTCGTTTCTAATGCGATCCCTTAGAGAAACGCCGAGCATATACCTCTCCATTGCACGCTGAGCGACTTTAAACTTATGGACCAGTCGAACCGTAAGTGTCCACGTTTCGGCTCCGTACGTCATTACGGGTAGGACGCACGCATTGAAGTCTTTTTTTGAAGTCGGTAAATGAAATTAAAAACGTCTTAACAAATACCTAATCATTTTATATTGAAGAGACCGTAAACGCACTGGTTTTATGCATATGCTTAACTGCTTCAAACACTCACGTTAACCATCTCTATTAACCACTGTATTTTGTCAGGGTTCACAAAATTATGAAATAAATATAATAAAATGTTATTTCCACTTTCCAGGTCGCCGATGGACAGAAATGGAGCTAGATGAAGAGGATGAAGTATGTGTTGGCCGCAGTGACTCTACCTCATCTTCGGGCCGATCAGAATGCGGGGATGAGTTCCGTGCGCGTGCAAGCACGGACTCACGGTTACCGCCTCGTCCAGCAAGACCTAGACATCCCTTGACAACACGACCATTTCCACTACCAGTTAGAAGGATGAGCGTGGCTATGAGAGGAAATAATGCTAGCACATATTAAAACCATTTTAATATTACATTTACATCTACTGATTATTTTATTAGTCAATGCCCAATGTAAAGAGTAAGTTTTTCTTGCGAAAAATATAGTTAAAATTGCTTAAGGCTTGGAACTCGCTCAATTGACTTAGCCATGGCATTTGTAATCTGTGTTGTAGAATCACATATGTGTCCTACATTAAAAACTTAAAAAACTGGACCAAATTCATTTTAAAGATGGAATTTTAAAAGACGAATGTGTATGTAATAGTGTTTGCGTCCTTTATAAAATAGTTAACATTTGTATGCTATAGAAATGGTTGCTTAATGTGAATGCATGAAATGTTGTCTAAAAAAACATTACTTTTCACTTGCGAAATTTTTAAATAGGTGTACATAGAATTTTTCGACAAGCTATCAGATCAGACATACGAACGATCAACAATTAATGAAAAACAACCAAGAAGCGTTAATTATCGCTTTCTAATTAATAACTTATAGATAATGTTCTGCATAAGGTACGAATATTATTTTTCAGAGAAGTCGATTTCCTAATAATCTCTATTTTTACATTACTGATTTTATTGCCTTTTAGCTATCCCGGCGATCTTTATATTTTATATATATTGTATTTTTTTTTGTGAATATTTACTAAATTTCTGAAAAACTTGTTTCAATATTTATACCCGCCTCAGCATCCAATAGGTGGAGTACTGTCGCAGGCTTAGAAAGTAAAAGATTGTTTTAATTTTCTTGATTCTATTGAGAATAACGAACCCATTAAAAAAAACAATTTAATGCATTCGATCGAAAGTTATGCGTGTACATACCTTTTTGTGATTCATTTTTATTTAAATAAAAGAAGAAGATTTTCTGATTTGCTACTTTCTGTTTAGTTTCTTTCATTTCTGATGCGTTCAGACAAGGAATTTTACTAATAGTTGTGATTAAAAATTATTCCCTACACCTGTAACTGTTAATGTTTAAAATTGTTTTTTTCCCCGGTTTTATCGACTCACCTGATTTTGTTTAGGTGTATTGAAGTCAGGGTCAGAATATATTGAGAAATTAACGAAAAATATGAAAAAAGTTAATTATGTACATTCATTCAAGTTTAGATTGTTAAAATAAGGAATAATTTCTTCCATTTTAATTAGTGCACAGTATCTCACTACATATTCCAGCGCTGTGTGTGAAAAAGGTGTACATTTTATTTACAATGTTAGTATAGTTTTATAAAACATTTTGTTTTTACCAAGTGTTTTATCAATAGACCGAAGAGGAATTTAATGAAACAAGGCTTAGACGTAAACCACAAGAATATCGTAGACCGACCATTATCAGCAGCACAATAATTTCGTAGATGCAAAAGACAACATTATACCAATACGCAATAACTAAAGATTTTAACAACAACGGTTTTGTTTATAAATACAATTACTAGTGGGGGGGAGGGCGAAGCTAGCTCTTACAACAACAAACGCGGGTAATAATTTTAACTGACTTCAAACAGTGTACAGACGCAATGCATTCGTTTTCTAAAACCGTTAATAAAGAATGTCATATAAATGGATTTGGAAATCATTTTGAAATAAAAAAGGATAGTAAATTAAAGAAAGAAAGTGCAGTTTTATAATAGTAATATAATTCATAGTAATGTAGCTACCTCAATGGCACAGTGGTAGCGTATGCGACTGCTGTGCTGATGTGCATATATTTGGATATTTTCTGCGTATTCAATCAGAGAACCTAACTTTCACAGAACAAACCCGACTTAAATTGAGGCTATTGTTTGTATATCAGATCGTCCAAAAAGTAAGAGGATTGTTAGGTCAATCCTTTCAGACAAAAATCTTCCATACTTTCTCGGTTTAAACCTCGCTCTCTCCATGAATAACAATGGAAGGACTGATCAAAGGTTGTCTATAAGACGGTGGTATCATTCCAGCCCAGTCTAGCGCATATTTCCTAAAATTCACCCGAAGGAAATAAAGTATTAAAACCATGCTGATTTTAAAGCGAACTTCGTGTTTCGTTGATGAGGACGAGACCGTAAGCCCAATGATGCAGGAGCATCACTAGGCCGCAATGGTATGGGTCACAATACTGCATTGTTTCATTGCCTACATTTGCAATGAGTATGGTGGCAACCACTCTTGGATTCTGCTCATGCTTTCCATCAGGCAGAGTAGAGTCACTTCGGCAGGCCCATACAAAATAGAAGTAAAAAGAAACTATCCTACTAAAGGTGGTGCTCGCGCATGACTAACCAAGCCAGTGGGCAGGCATCAGGAGGGTTCTGAATATCGTTATAAAAGCTGGTCTCAGATGCTTCTTATCTCAGGCGAAAAGTGGCACACCTTGTGACAAAAATGCTAAAGCATGGCTTTCCCACGCATTCGTTTAAATGTTCCATAGATAGGTTTTACAATTTTTAAAATTATTGTTGATAAAATGGCATCGGCATCTAATGTTATGAAAATGCTGGTGTTTGTATCCTTACAAAAACTAAGCTTGTATCGTAAAAGATAAGATGTCTTGCTTGCTGAAAAACTGCTCATATTTAGTAAAAAGGAAAAAAAAACAAATTGTTGCTTAATAAAATGTACTAAGTGTTTATTGTATGTATCGATAACTTCGTGTACCTGTTTATGTAAAAGTCACCATGTTGATGTCAATCTAAAATAAGAATATTTATCTCGAAAATCTCTTTTATTTATACTTAAAATGTTAATATGTACATAGTATAAAGGTTGTTGTTGTACTTTTTGTGATTTGTATTTGGTTCAACTCCTTGCATTTGAAATCCGGCCTTTGGTATTAATTAAATTCCATCAACCCACTTCCTAACAAACAATCCCAAGTATTCCAAATATCTCGAAATATGCCTAATTCTTATTCGGTGATGTAGCTTTTTGAACAGAAATATTTCTAAATAAACGTTAATTTGATAATCTTTACTTAGAGCATATAGTGCATAATTAAATGTACATTACAGCAGAGCCATAATGTATATTTAATATGGTAATATGGTAATACGATAATATGGTAAAATATCAGTTTCGTAATTAAATGATCGTGAGTAAAGGTAAAATAAAATTAGTGTCTTTTGGAATGTAAATATCAATCAATTTTGAACACCTTCAAAGTGAATACAAAAACCCCAAGTTCCACATATACAGCATTTGGCAATAAAAAATAAGTTAAAATATAGATACTAATAACTCCATTCGTCTTGGAGCCACGGACATTTGTATTAAGTATTTCTTGCATTTAGTTTACGTAAAAAATTACCGTAATTTTTTTAAACAATATCGTATAGGTATTATGGTACGAATAAATTCAAATTTCAAGGCGCTCATAGCCCAGTTGCACTCGGTGATTAGAAACAATCATCGAGGGTAAGCAACGATGGCGCGGTCAGTACCTGGATGGGTGACCGCTGGTGGCATGTTACCATGAGCGTCTCCGTGATTCGGAGGTCACGTTAAGCAGTCGGTCCCGGTTGTTATCATACGATAACAGTCGTGAAGCTTAGTTGGAGGCCTTCGGGCGGCTTAAAAACATCCAACGGCAAGATTTACGTAGCCACAACGTATTCTTGCCAGTCCCCAACCCGCACTTGGCCAGCGCGGGGACGTATGGCCTTAACCCTCTTCTGAGAGGAGACCCGAGCCCAGCAGTGGGACATTATGGGTTGTTGTTTGTTTAAATTCAAATTTTAGCAGTATACATTTGATACTCTTCAAAAGTAGATATCTGACCACCTTAACAGATTGCTGTTTAAGTAAAACTAGCTGCTGCTATTCAGAATGTGTTATGACTATCTGATGACATCTACCAATTCAGGTTACCAAATAGGATTTTCGTCTTCGAGCATGTAATAATGACCTCTAGATATCCTTTGTTTATTGAACCTTACGGACTGCGATTTGAGGTTACGGATATAGGTCATATAAATTGATAAATAAATTATCTACTAAATAGAGATAAATGTTTCCTTAAAGAGTATTATAGTTATGTTTACACTCGTTTATTAATGACTCATTCTGTATTTCAGACGTACTATTGAAAACAACAACTGCAGAGAGCTACATCGTTATCATTATACCTTGCTAACTCACATGAGTATTCGAATTACTAGAAATTTCATGAAGTTCAAATGACACGCGTGCAAACTCTGCAAAAGGTTTAAGAAACTTAATTTTGTTCATTTCGATTTGAAAGCTCTTTGAACATAATTTAATTTTAAATCACAGTGCACGAAAATATACTAGAGTGTGTTTGAACATAGAGTGTTTCAACGGCAGCACGAGATGGCATATTTTATATACACTTAGCTTAGCTCTATGTGTGAGTTCATCCCCATCAGTTAGCTAGATGGTTGACAGTCCACAAGTATGCGCTTTTCCAGCAACTTTTTGACTCACACAACAAAACTGCGGTATTCCCGGACCATATGACCTTCAAACCTTCAAATGGCGAGCGTACTCCCTTTTAAAAGGCCGGCAACGCCCTTGTGTCACCACTATTGTTGCGGGTGTCCATGAGTGGCGATGATCGCTTACCATCAGGCGATGCGTCTGATCGTTTGCCCCTATACCAAATAGAAAGAAGGTGTTCCTCTTCTTAATAACTGCACGTATAGCGTAGCAGTTTAACTGATTCATTCCCCATTTGGAACAACTCTATATGATCCAGAAATGGTTACTCTGAGTTTTTGTGTTCATTTCAAGTAGGTATTTGTAACCTAAAGCAACACTGAATTTATTCTTATGGATGAGTCTTTTAAAATTAATTTGATGTCCGGTCAGGGAAAAAGTGTGAAGATTAGGTAATAAAAAAATATCTTTACAATATTTTGCCCAACGCCAAATGAACAACTAAAAAATAAAAAAAAAATACAATACTTATTGCAATTACTTATTGTGGATACGTTGCAATATAGAAAATACCTATTTAGAACAAAATTAAAACCATCGCTTATGTGACCCAAATCTAAATGTTTCCAAAAATAGACTCGATGAAACTGGACTAATTGGCAAATGCATAATGGACCTTCATATGTCATCAACGAAGAACAGCTAAATCTTCGTAAACAAGCAAAAGACGACCTTCAGTAGATCAAATCTATTGTCTTAAACAAATAATATGCACGGTATCATGAAATGATTAATGTGATCTATGGCCTATAGATAACAGTAGCGTGTCCTCTCAAAATATACTGAGTCTAGGCAATTGCAATAATCAATATATTTCATACTTATTTATTCATATCTAGTTTATCTGGAAGACGATTTGTAATTCCTTTTTAAAACCTAAAGATAAAAAATATTATCGTACACAACAATTCTGTCAATTGTCAATGCCGTGTTTGAGTAAGCTGGAGCCCCTGGATACCGTAAAGTTTGGAACTGCTATGCTTGAGGTCTCGGGTCCGATTCCCAGGTCGGATTAAATGTTTGTAACATCTGCAAAATATCGGAGCTTGGGTAATTTCTAAGTATTTTGAAAAAAAAAAACTATATGTGTTATTATATCAGTTATCTAGTACCCATAGTACAAGCTCTGCTTGGTTAGTAATTAATCAATCCTCCTAGCTGTCTTGCTGCAGTCAC
Source organism: Hyphantria cunea (assembly GCA_003709505.1). Classification (NCBI taxonomy): domain Eukaryota; kingdom Metazoa; phylum Arthropoda; class Insecta; order Lepidoptera; family Erebidae; genus Hyphantria; species Hyphantria cunea. Next base: position 837,183 of record PKRV01002451.1, read on the forward strand.
ATAGTCACAAGTTACTCTAGTCTGTCTGATGGATAGCATCAGCAGAATCCAAGAGTAGAGGTCACCATACTCATTGCGAATGCAGACATTGCAATGCAGCATGGCGAACCACACAATATATGGCGGCCTGTTGAGACGCTTCTGCATTTTTGGGCCACCAACCTCGCACTCACCAACGAAACACGACAGCACGAATACTGTTATTTTAGGTTGGTCTTTTGTTTGTGTGTCTGGGTTATTTATGTAAAGGGCATAGTGTTGCAAATTTTTTATATGTCTACTAGCCCAGCTGACCCACACAAGCTCATCTGCTCCTTGTCCATAGCGTGAACTAAAACTAAAAATGGATTGCGGACTTACAAACGTCGCCAAAATGAAGATTGGAGTCAAATGCAAAACTGCGAAATAACATCGTAAGACAGTTTATAAAAGGGCACAGTCACAGTTGACACACACACTTGACTGTGTTTCACCGAGTGAGTGAGGATACCGGAGGTCCAAACCCCAACCCCTCGCCCCTATCCATCCCCATCTCCATCCTTCAAAGGCCGGCAACGCATTTGTGACGTCTCTGGTGTTGCGAGTGTTCATGCGGTAATCGCTTACCATCAGGCGATACGTCTGCTCGTTTGCCCAATATCCCAAAAAAAACATGTATGTTAACAGATTTATTAAACCTGACCCTATGTTGCTACAAAAAGAACACGCCAGTTCAAAAGTGCACACCCAATAAAAATAGATGGAAAGTATGTTTCGTAATAGTTTCACCAAATACTCTCTGACATTTGACCACATAATGTATATTAATGGGCAATATAAGTGACATGCGGCCTACGCTATTGTTGCTATGTTTGCTTAATAGAGAAGGCGTGAGGGCCAACTCCGACCGCAGGATATCGACTGGCCCGGCACTTGCATCGGATTAGCAAAACCGGGTCGCTACGCAACGAAGACACACGCGTGTGATGAATGCTTTTGAGATAATGCAGAAGTAAAAATAAGTCTGTTTTTTTTAAAGGTATCTCTAAAGGTTCTCGTATCCTTAGAATTATTTTTTTACACAAAGAACACAAGGTATACTATGCTCAACGTGTATCTAAATATCTTCTAGCAAGTAATTAGGTACAAAACTATCTCACTTTCGCATTTTGAATTTTGGAAAGTGTGAAGGAAGCTCGACCGACAACTCGACTCGACGACTTGAAATATTTGTACAAGTTCAGAGAAGGAATAAAGGGTGGAAAGCATAAATAACAAAGAACGCAAACTACGAAAAACGACAATTTAATTTTCCAATACAAATTGTTCCTAGCTGTGAGACAATTGATGTCGTTTGTTTTGTTTTTAGAAATAAAACATTGTTATTTGGTTGTCAAATATTCGTAGGTGCGCACGTGCGTTTCATAGCTGTAGTGTCAAGTCAGATCTCTTTGATTAGTATTATTAGAACATAAAACAGTTCTGTTTCAAAAAAAAAAGTTTAGAAGTGTCATTTTGTGAGTATTAGTTTTGACCACATTTCACACAAATATACGTAGTGGTACGAACTTCACGAGGTCATCTAGTATGTAATAAATCTATTTTTAAATATTATTCGCATGTAAGCATTGACAACTAGCTCATTTTCGACTTGAAAGCCCCAACACGTACTTGGCTAAAAATAAAACTCAACTACAAACAGATAAAACAGCAGGCAAAGGCCATTCAAGACCCCATTCTTTATAATATATGATTACGTTTTAAATTTGACGATGATGACAAATTGGTGTTCAAATAACCTGAATTAAACCGGTTCTAAGGTAGCTAGTTCAACAACTCACGCCGTCCTCTCGTCCTTCGTTCTAAAGAAATAATTAGATACTTGGATAAAGTACTTACTTAGATATTTATCACAGTCTGGAGGAAAAATATTATTGCAACAGCTCTCACCTTAACTGGTTTAGGTCATAAGTGACAACGCCGGTGTCGGGATCATGATAGTCGTGTGACTATCAGACACTTTGTATATTATTTCTTAATCACTCATATCAGTTCGACTTTGAACGATTCTGATATTTATATTGGCTATGTGATAAAGATAATCATTAAACAATAATCTTAAGTGTTTATACCTAGCTTTTCTCTTAAAACTAAAAGATCTTATTGCAGTCAGTATTCTAAGCGCCTTAATAATTTGAAGTATACAATTATATGAGTAGGGTAAATGTTGATTGATTAAAAACTTACGGTAATATTTTTTTTTGAAGTTCAGCAATACCCATATAAAATATATTGATTTTTCGTAAAGTAACCAAATGTGTTTTAATATATTTTAGTTAACTTTTTTATTCCATCTGCATTCAGTCAACCAGAGAAGATCAAAATTAAAGTCTAATCATAAAATTAATAACATTTTACAATAGCTATTAAATGAGAGAACATTATTGATTTTAGCTGCAAGTTTAACTTAGGTATTCTAATAAACAAGACTTGGCTAAGACGAGACCACACGAGTCTACTATTGCATGCATTTTTGCTTCGTTCAACTATTCGAGTCGAGTCGTAATTCCTAGATATTCACTTACACTACGAACTACTTTTATCTAATAGTTTTTTAAAACAACCCAATATTCCATTTTGATGATAATTTAATTATAGCACTGAAGAGTAGTTGTAAAAAAGAGACAAGTTATTACCACATGCTTTGTTAGTTTCAAAAATTTCTTATTTCGTGTTTCTAACTTTGAAAATGACGACCTTCCAAACAACCGTTCATCCTTATTGTAACCCCTTGTTCATCATCTTCCTAGCCTTTATTATTCTCAAGATTTGAAGTCGGCTACTAGTTCAACCGGTTTTACCTGAATATCAGTTTTTACAAGGAGCGATTCGGATCGGAGCTCCTCAATCCTGAGAGTGAACTGAATTCGAAGGTTGAATTAGTTATCAGTATATTTGAGGGCACTGACTTCCCAATAACGATTGCCATAGATGTTCATGACAACCGGGACCGACGGCTTAACGTGCTCTCCGAGCTACGGGCGGGAAACACCGCCGTGTGCCGTATTCCGCGCTACTGTTAAGAATTTCTTTTAAGAAAACCCCAACAGCAGTCCGACCCGGGAATCAAACCCGAGACCTCTTGATCTGCAGTCGCTTACGCTCACCACTAGACCAACGAGGCAGTGAGTTTTGTTACTCCTTGTTACATCATAAAAATATCAGTAGCCAAAATTTCAAGTCATTAGCTTCAGCCGTATAGGCTCTGAGGTTTATCTGTACAGGCAGAATCAGTGTCGCTTTAATTAGCTTCATCTGTATGTTTGTTTGTTGGTCTTTAAGTAACTTACTTTTATGTGTTTTTTACTTTTTTTTGAACTATTATATTATAAATTATGATAGAAGTAAATAAAAGTCGTGTCCCAACACGAATTGTTTATATTTTCGTATGACTTCAGGAAGTTATACTTAAAAGGTTTACAATAACAATAAATCTTTAAACATAACTGTACTGTTTACTAGCCCACATTAAGCTCTGTTTGCACATAGTCATAAAACGGGACGTTCCCATTCACGAGACTGAAGGATCAATGCCGTAAATTTATGAGAAACGTGCAAACGATGTGATGTGTAACGGTTTAAAAAAGGAATCCCTAACTAGTTGTAATGGTGCACGGTCTCAAGCAATAGTCCCACAACCCACACGTCTTGTACTGATCTATTTTTATCACACTTAACCAATGTTCTTAGAAACAGATTGCATACAACAGGCACCTAACGAAATAATATGTCATGTCTGTATATCATTCGTCCGTCCTAACTATGCATGGTTATACATTTTTTGTTATGGTGATTTCGCTGAATAAGTAACATTAGCGTAATAGTCGTGGAACTTTAAAATGTACGAAATTTTTTCGAATATTTATTCGAAACGTAACTAAAAAAAAGAAAAAAAAAACTTTAAAGAATAAAATTCACTTAAATAGAACGATAACCAGCTTAGACCTGGTAAACCAAGCATCATATCATATTCCATGTGAACTGACATCGTTTTTTTTTATTCTCGTTATAGACTACGGCTCTATGTATACATGGAAACAACTTCAACTGTTTCGTATAATCCTTAAATGATACAGAATAGAGGATCGTCTCTATTTTAAGAAGCCTGTCGCTTCTTAACGAATTTATTACATTATTATATTTATTTTTTTTTTTTTCAAATGTCAACCATATTTAATGAAGGGCCCATGTATGGCACATTAAAAGTAAAAGATGAAAAATATAGAGAATCAAGTAACAAAGCCTGCCATCTTTCTAGCAAGTTAACTATTGCACTCTCTATAATCTCTCTTAGATCACAAAGAAGAGCAGGTTGGTATTATCAAACATTGTTATAACTTAATCTATTCCTTGATACACATTTTATAAACAAACATGCCATCTGATGCCGATTCAGAAAAATATTTACCTTAAAACTATCTATTGTGAGTGTATATATTATTATATAATTTATTATTATTATATTTAGATCCGCTTGTGAGCAGTATTTTCCACAAGATAAATGATTATACTATCCCAGATTATAGGAAACGATATAAATTATCGAGCAAAACACAACAGTTGATATAACTCTTACGAACGTGGGTCACGCTGATATGTGACTGATGAATATTTTATTGCCTCCTGTGCTGCCCACACTCGCGACACAACAAGTGCACTGGGACACTACACGATGTTATTGTTGTAACATGTACCAATAATAAAAACGTTTTTAGAACGAACATCAGCGTAAACAACACAAGAACAGTACAGAAGCTACTTTTACTGTTTTGTTTGAGTTTAAACAGCATGTTTCTGTGCTGTTTAAACTGTCAGGCAGTCATAACATCGTCTTTATGAGGCCGAGTTTATAACTCACAATGTAATGTGGGTACGTGGAAATGTGAGTACATTATAGATTTATGAATGAATCAGTTTACGTACTGCCGATCTCATATATTTTTAGCACTGAGTTGGATGTACTGAAAGAGTTAAGGAAGAGTTTTCAATTTATTTATATAATGACTGGAGTTTCAATTATACATAATATTATTCTGGGGTGTGATAGATTTTGCGGTTGGAAAACATCCTGTTCAATTTATTATGAAAATAACAGGAAAATTGAAAGGTAAATAACTACAATTACGAAGTTTTATTTCTGATACTACTTAACTAACTTAATTTATAACAACCTAGCTGGCCCGGCGAAGTCGTTTAGCCTAACAATCAATGTGGCTGAAACTTTGACTGTTGTTTTTTTGCATGATTTTCTTATTGATGAATATCATATTTAAATGCTTATTATCCTATTCCGGACGAAGACAAATCCAAAAACACAAAAACCATAAAAATCACTTCATTCGTGCTTGAGTTATAAATGGTGTAACTAGCACCACTTTGTTTTATACACCTATCAGCTGAGCCCCGCGATGTTACCCGCGGTATAACAACAACCGCGGTAAAGCCGCGGCGCAAAGTAAAAAAGAATCCTATGCAAAATGCATGCATCTCCTGGTTCTAACCTACCTCCCCACCAATTTTCAGCCAAATCGGTTCAGCTGTTCTTGAGTTATAAATACTGTAACTAACACGACTTTCTTTTATTTATAGATATGATTCAGCTCTACTTGCATATCACAAAATCAAATTTACAGCCTTTAATACTTCACCGCTGGATGTAGGCCTCTCCTAAAAAAGTAGGTTTTGGCCCATACTATACATGCTGGCTAGACGCCTTGGTATAGAGTTTGTTTCGCCTTTTCACGACAGCGCTGTTTGCCTGCGTATTTTGTTACTTTAGTCGGCGCCTACACTCCTTATTCTTAATCCGTCACTACACCCACCACACTTTCATAATTTAGTGTAAAATGAATGTCATGATACAATACAAACAAGACCCTTCGTAAAAAAACTTTCATCAAATATTATAGTAAGTTGTTTACTTACAAACTCCCTTTTGCATATATAATGTAAGGACAATAAATACAAACATTAATAACTTCCCCACTATCGAAGATAAAAGTGAATGGTTCTTACCTTTTTAATATCTTTGTATATATTGTAAAAGATCTTTAATTTAAGTTTTCGTTTGATTTCAAACATTTTTCTTGTCATTTCTGTATAATAAAGTTTCATAACATTGCATGTTTATCATAAAAAAAGCATACGTAAGTGTATAATAAGTGCACTTCAATCATATATTTTTTCATTAACATATCGACTAAAATCACTAACCCACCTAGCAACATTTTCACATACTCTTTCAAATCCAAGAATTACAAAATACATCCTCAAAGGTTTAAGGGTTAATTATTTATACACACATTTAATGTGTCTGACATTCTATCTTGGGTTAACACGTGTGGTTTATTATCTTAGCTAAAGATTATGTTGTGGTTATTGTAACTGCGGGACTAAATTAAAAACATCAACAAAATATGAAGCTATCTTCCCTTATGAGTGTTAGTGTCTAAGGCTAAAGCCATAATCCCCTCTCAAAAATATCTTAATGAAGACTTTAAAAGATGTTATGCTCCTACCATAAATAGAATAAATTAGTGACTACCCAGTAGTAGAAGTAATTTTATAAAATTTCATAAAAAATGTTGTGTGCTATAAATTCTATTGTGTTTCTCTTCTAAAATTAACTCCCTAAATAATGAGTATTGTCATCACTCTTCACTTATTTAGAAACCGCAATGACGTTTGTATCATACATTTCTGGAATGGATTCTGTAATAGTGAGTCAATGTTTTGTTGAGTGGTTTTAAACAGCAACTTTAACTTTTTCATTTTAAAATATTTCATTATACACAGAAATACCTATGTCAAAGTCAATTTTCTATTTCTTTTATTCATGATTCTTACAGAATTTCGTGATTCTAGGACATCTTCAATCCTCTCTAAATTTATTTCTTCTTTCATTAGCGGATAATGCTCAAGGCCATCTCTGCCAGGCATCCACCAACCAACAATTAGGTTGGTGTAGAAATCTAGCAAGGTGGTGCACAGAGGTTTCATAAAAGTATTATACAAAAAAAATTCTGTATTTTACAAATATGTTTTTTGTGTACATATAAATATACGGAATACACAAGTAATAAATATATATACATATGTAAATATACATACACAAATACACATTACATTCATACACTGTGACAACCCGAATCTATGGTGCTCTATCGATTAGTAATATCTGCCATTTCGCTTATTACTATAAAGGAACGGGTGTCAGGTTCCTTCAACACAAAGGGCAAGTGTATCTTCCAACCAGGCGAGGTGATCCTTGATCGGTAAATGTTCACTGATAAATGTTAATTTCCATCTTTAAGACTACGTACGTTCTGCTACAACTGATGTCATCTAGATCAATTTGTAAAAATTCTTATTTCAATTACAAGTTAATTTTACCTACAGCATCAAAATACAAAACAAAATGGTGAAAACACAAGACTTAAATACGGCTATTTACTTTTTTATTGCGCTGAATTAAACAGCCGAAATAACTGATTTAGAAAAAAATGATTCAATTTGTTTTTGAGTAGCGGGCAAATGAAGATGCCTATGTTCAGCAGAGGACTTTAATAGGCTGATGATGATGTTTTGAAGGAATTTAGAAACAATATTTTATAGATGTAAAAACAACGTTGGATTATTTTCATGCCTATTTCAATGATTCAGATCTGTTTATTTTTTTATATATGAGCCTGCCCAAATTGATTCTTCTCTGCCTGATGGAAAGCATAAGCAGAAACCAATAATAGAATGCAGACAATGCATCATGGTGACCTACACCATGGCGGCCTGGCGATGCTTCTGCATTATTGGTCCTCCGGTCTCGCACTCACCAACGATCTTTACGTTGATCTTTTGTGCGAGGGTAGTACCGGCCCGGTCTAGCCGGCCCGTTCGTATTGAAATCATCGTGACTCTACTACCTACTTCTTCTCTAAGTTATATTAATAAATACTGATATAAATATAGCTATGTATTTACTTACATTGCTACCTAAAATGACACCATTCGTGCTGTCGTGTTGCGTGGATGTGTGTGAGATCGGACGCCCAAAGATCCAGAAGCACCTCAATAGGCCGCCATACTGTGTGAGTCACCATTCTTCATTGTTGCATTGTCTAAATTCGCAATGAGTGCTTACTACTCTAAGATTCTGCTCATACTTTCCATCAGGCAGAGTAGAGTCTGGAATGTAAAAAAAATATTGTTTACTTTGTTATATGCAGGTAACGTGTTTAAAACCGAAGTTTTCAAATGCGTGGTAACAAAAACACGTATTTCATTAAAACCGTTCACATGCTAACTTGCATTTTGATACCTCACGTGCCCGGCGGCGACGTGGCGCCAATGTTTACGCGCGTTAAAGTCATTAGGTATACCATACTTTCGTTCACATAATTAAGTGCTTTTTCAACACGACAACATTGTATTAAAGTTCGTATATCTCTTATTTGGGTCTTTCAGGCTGCAATTTAATAACCTATTTTTATTGTAGGCATAAGTGGCAAGCCAGTGAATAGGTCAAGAGGATGCCTAATGGAAAGTGACCGCCACCCTCAGCAACCTGCAAATAAATAAATACACTGCCAACTTTTAGCCCTCCCTGCCCCCACTCTTCACTCCCATTATCCAGTATTATATTATAATAATATTTGTTGTAACGCTGGTTTTTATTAAACTGTGTGGTAATGGAATAAGAATAAGGCGTGCCACCAACGCTGTACATGTGAAAAGAGCAAACTAAGCAGGCAAAAAACAAAACAGTATTGCAAAGAGAAAGAAAATTTGAAACTATACCAACCTTTCTGATCAGGTAACGTAGGCCTAAACTTCCTTCCCAAGGAAAGCAATATGTTCAGCTATTTACTATTAAAGACTGTTTGAGGTGATGGCTTTTAAAATAATCTAGCCGATTGTGGAAAATCAATCTTAATTTAGGGATTACTAATATCAGCAATTACTCAGAGCAGAAATCTAAACTTAGCTCTTACTTTCAGTAAAGATCACCCCTTACATGCTTATAATATCAGGCGATGGCTAATGTAACGGAAAAATTCCTATGTGAATGGCACGAGCCAATGTCCCTCCTTGATTCGATCGCACTCACCAGGTTAGTGTCGGAGCACGTGAACCCTAGCCACGACAAATAATATTGTTAGCCCAGCTCGATGACATTAGTGACGAAATCGTTTTTCCAATCTGGGTACAAGTACACTTCGTTAAAGAAGCGAGTGCAAACCACACGCCTTGAATTTTCTAGATGTGTTGCACTTAAATAAAATAATGTCACGATACAATTTTGACTATCCCCTGATAACCTGAGATAGAAAGAACATACAGAAACAATACAGAAACTTCCAAAAAATGCTGTTTTATTTAACATCTGGATGAATTGTAATCAATATTAGCCACATTCCAGTACTCTCACAAATTAACGCTTGTATAACGGCTATGTATTGTACACTCAAATGTATACCAAAACTTTACGACAGCTAAGTATAGCGGTATGTCGACAGTACTGAGGTTTATGTACACACTACCGAGGACTACAAATAATGCCTATACCTATTCCAGTTGAATCCCTTTTCATGTAACTTGTAAGTACACACTTAAAAAGCTAATAGAACTTTATGACTATGAAAAACAGAGAAACATTGTTCTTAATGGAAATTTGTCTTCTGTAAGACTCATCAAAGGAGTGCTGAAATAGGATATTAATACTTACATAGTCGAAGTTCATTTGTTGTAATTTGGATTATTCCGAAAACCTGTCTGTGAAACTGCGCACGTGAGACTAAAAATACTGTGAGAAGACTACTACTAAATGCAGCAATGATTTTATAACACTAAATGTTCTATTTATCCATAAAGCATTGTGTTACGTTAAGATTGGTACTTTAAGAACTCGCAAGTTTGTGATCTCTTACATTTTAATGAAGGAAGTTTGGGTATGGCCTGCTTGAGAGCGATCTGTCCCCGCAACTTACACTATTAAACTTAGATCTTCGGAATCTATTGAAGTGAAGGCAGCATGAAAAATTAGTGTTATACGACAGCGGATAGATTTAGGTGCTTTTTCAAATCTCTCGTTAATAATAAACTTATATAAATCACTGTTGCAGCGTTTACTTCATTTAGATATTTTATTTAAACGAAGTACTGAGAAGGTTAATATTTTAGTGACACTCTTGATTTTGAAAGCGTCGAAAGGTTGCCCTGACCTTTTACCATTATTCGTGCTTGTGCCATGTGTTTATTTGATCTCGTTCAGATTTCGTTCTTATATATACGCTATGTATATTGTTTTATATTGTTACAATATGATGAATGGGAATCTGATGTTAGGCTTCAGGCAAGTACTTCCTTTCGGTCCAACAATGATACAATGCCGGACGCTTCTGATCGCTGCTTGTCAACATTTAGTTGGGAGTTTTAACATCGATGACAATGTAGAGAAACAGTGGAGAAAAATCAGGGCCTTTGTTTGTAAAGAACTTCCGAGACTTGAGCTACACAGCGGCAGCACAGAGCGACTGTACTGTGTAACACCGAACGCGTTTATTACTAAATTTAGGTACCTTTCGCACTTTTAGCGTCGCGTCGATAGGTTTTTGGTCACTAACGTTTGGTCTGGCTATTAATGTTAGATTAACTACTCAAGCAAACATATTCAAATCATACAAAAAAATAATTCAAGGAAGGTCATAGGCATCATGACAGGGCATTGTCCCTAAACAAGCACCTATTCACTAGTGGCGCAACAGTTAGCCCTCTGTGCAGGGGATGCATGGTGGCAGAAGATACACCGCAGCAAGTTCTCACAGAATGTAGAAAATTTTCGTATATTTTAGTGATGTATATACATTTTCTATCCTTTTCCAGTCATTTTTTTTGTTTAAAGTTACAAGTTGAAATAGACAATAATTAAATAAAACACGTCAACCATTATCGCCAATTCATGACTGACACTCCATTAAAGTGTCCGTCATTCGGCCCTTAATATAAAACCTTCGTAACCGTTATATTTCTTAGTTGTAGTTTTTTATCTACCCCAACATCAAGGGGTGTTATTAATAAAGTGAAGCTATGCAATAGAAGTCTTTTTATTTTATTACCCGACTGCGAAAGAAGGAAGGTTATGTATTTAGAGTGTATGTATTACTGTTGGTGTATGTAAAATATATTTCTTTGGCACGCCCTAGAGCCTAAACGGCTTGTCGTATTTTTATGCGAGTGGTGTCAATAGATTCGTCTTAGTCGTATCAATATAAAAAAAATATTAAAAAAACTGAATTTAATAAAGATGGCAGATATTGACGTAGTCGGGTTTTTTTTTAAATAATTTTATCACGCTATTTAGTAGTAAGTTTAACTGACTTCCAAAAGTTTACATAGTATATTGCTAGTAAACTTATCTTCTGTATGTATATTTCTTTGGTACGCCTAAACGGCTTGTCGTATGTTTCTGTGAGTGGTGTCAATAGAGTCTTCTTCTTTTGATGATATGGCAATCAGCCGGATCAGCTATTTCTGCCAATGTCAAGTATTTCAAGTCTTCAATTCTAAGTCTTCGAGTCTTCAAGTCTTCGTCGTGATGGAATTAATGATAAAAAATATAAAAAATGTGGATGACATGAAAAGGGGACCGTCTTTCGCAAAAACAAAAAACGATCTCCTGTCAATAGAGTCGTCTAGGTAGTGAGAGTGACACTCAAAATATAAAAAAAGAAAATTAACGTTTTTGGCGCCAAAAAGTAATCTCAAAATGAGTTATGTTTTCAAAATGCATCGAATGTGGTATCAAAATAAAGAATTTTTAACGGTGATTACGAGTATATGTATATAACTTATATGTTTTATATAGAAAAAACAACATTTAATAAAGATGACAGATATTGACGCAATCGGGTTTATTTTTTATTTAAAATATTTTTACTAGTTAAACTAGCAGTCTTTTTGGTATATTTTGGTATGACAATACAACTATTGTACTCATTAACTAATAACATACATTTACAATTTTACACAAATTAAACTCAGTGTGCTGCATTCAGAACCATACCAATAGCGTCTCGAAATAATTATGTTGTCATGTTTTTAATTTTATTTGAATCCATAAATAGATACGTAAGAAAATAAAGTTAAAAGATAAATCATTTAATCAGGATTGATGTACGTTTTACAGTGTCTTTTGCATATGCTATTATTTAATGTATTCAGTGTAAGAAAGCAACGGCATACCTCTTTTCTCGATTAATTAATAACCAAGCAACTGACTTATGTCAGACTGGATAATATTAAAATAAACACAGGACTTGTTTTCAATAACAACTATAATTAAATGGATTATTTACTCTTATTTATTTCCGTAGGTTATATGACTTTAACCTATTATAAAGTCTTACATTTAGATGTTCTCCTTTTTAGTACATACACCTATCAAAATTTATTTATCAATTTAGTTGAACCTAAACTAACGGTACTCAGCATAAAACCCGATAGTTTTGCAATACCTTTAAATACAATGTTATTTTATGTACCTTTTATCTTTGACAAAGTTGGTATAAAACCAATTGCCTTGTACTGAGGTAGGGACATAAAAAAATGAACACTGACATTGTAACTGAAATGACATTACTACTGTTAGCCGATCGTTTTGTAAGTCCAATATAAAAAGTTATGAATCGTTAACACTTTTGAAGAAAAATAACTTAAGGAACTAATTTTTAAATTTGGAAATATGTGTCTACTGGACATAGGCCCATCAAAAATAATTTAATAAATGCTTGCCTCAAAAGTCGCTAGTGTAAAAGTTCCTACAATAAAATCTAATACAATGAAATGACATATAATTAAATACGATACTTTGCCGCAGCTCCTGCACCACAATATATAAAAAATATACCGATTCGATTTTGTTTTTCACAAATCACAATATCTAATATTTGCTTGACACAACGCATTTACTCGTCATGATTGTAGCACATACGTCCTTCAAGCGCCTAGACTGTGAAATGCTAGTATGCTTTGTCTACGGACCTTGAAATAACTTTGAAACCAATCATCATCTGGGCTTCCAATTAGATGTGTCTTATGTATATAATAAACAGCAGAACCATACCATGTTCTTGTAACACCTATTTATTTAGAAATATTTTTTTTATCAATAGCCTATGTGGTATTGTCAACTTCGATTAAATTGACTAAGTATGCCTTTTGATACATACTATATTCAATCAATCATTAAAAATACATTAATGTAGTGTTTTTTTTCTAAATATATGTACCTGTATAAATATCATTTAGGGAAAACATATATAAAGTAGTTTACGGTATTTTTTTGTACCTTTTGAGCTATGTTGGTATATGAATACGAATGAAGGATAGAAGTATTTCCGAGACATCAGAGCTACAAATGTACAAAAAAATGTAAAACTCACGGTAGAAACTTACATCAGTTTCAACGTTAACACGGTTAAATGATATAAATAAATCCTACTTAAAGTATTCCGTTTATCTGTACACATAAAGTTGTTTGCCCTTGCTGATTGACTTATCAACGCAAAACCTAAACCGCTTGGAAAAACTCGTGATTTTGGCATCTGGTGCTTTTCATATTGTAAGCATCCACTAAGAAAGGATTTTCGTAAATTTTATCACTAAAGAGGAAATAAAGGATGAAAGATTGTATGGCATCTCATTATTTTTAAAATTATTACCATATTGTGTTTTTATTGGACCAAATTCATATTAAAAAAATACTAATAACTATATCAAGAAAAATGTTACCCTTGCATTATAGTATACATTCAGTAACAACACAATGACGCTGAGTTATTTGGAAACGTATAAACTATGGGTATTACTTTACTTTTTAAAGTAATGTTTGGCGTTCTTATTAGATGCTGTGTAAAATAAATCGAGGTTAAAATAGGATCTCTAAGATCAGTTATTTTAAACTGATGACTGTATGTACCAGACGGTACCAGGTCTAGCCTTGTCACATTGCAGATTAAACCATCAATCATTATAATATAGTTTAGTCGACACTTTGAATATTTAGTTGTTGACTTAGAAACAAATACTGCTGGCCCCATTTGTTAATAAATTGGGTCAACGTGATAATAAACGTCATATCTGTCTCGTTGAAGGTTTATTTAAATAGAAACGGCATAAGTAGCAAAATTAAATACAGAAATAGGGTGTAAGTAGGTTTAGGCTCCAGTAATTTGTCACTTGCGGTCTTATTTGTAAACCATACTTAAATTTAAGCAACGGTTCTATTTTATTTTCAACTTTATTGTAACAGTTTTAAAGTTGAATATAACACAGAATCGTTGCTTAAAGTTAAATAATGTTTCATAAACGTAAGGACGTTGGTAAAAAGCAACAAAAGACTCGCTTGACACCTGTTTTCTATGCAGCCGGGTATCACTTCCATCGAACCTGATTTGTGCCAAACTGCCAAAAATGTAGTTGCCCGTTCTGCTCTCCTTATTTCATGACGCCAAGACATTCTGTCAAGGGTTGTCAGGTCGCTAATATTCTCCTTCTTCAGAAGCTTGACCAATTACAACAATTCCTAATACATCCTTATTTCTTAAATTGTACTTAGGATGTAACAGTGGATTAGGCACTACCCTTGAATTTGTGCCACTAAAAACAAATTTCTCTTCCAGTGAATCACCTAGGTAAAATTCCTCCACGGTAAAATGAGAATACTAAAAAATATTCTTCAAATGGAAATAAATACCCGGGATATTAACCTCGTGGACGAGTGGAAAGTACCTATGACAAGAGTCACCTATCCTCGTAGCCTGCCTTTGTAGTAGGAATATTCATAAAAAGACTTCGTTATCTTATTGTATTCTGATTTAATAATTAACAATAGCTGTTGTTGAACATGTTTTATTCTTGCCTTACCCTACATAATATAATAAATAACAGAATACTATAAGAAAATGAATCACAATAGGGAATATGCATAAAAGTTTTATTGGTCTCAAAATTTTTTTTCTAGATTCATTATTATATACTGAAAGCGTATTTTTTTATTTAGTGATTATTTAAACCTAGAAAATATTAAATAAAAAGTGAAATTAATGGAGGGAAATTCAAACTTACAAAACGCTTACTATTGGTCGAAACGAAATGTGACATCAATGGTCACGTCATCGAAATTGTCGGAGTCGAAATTCAAACTGTGTTAGTAGTGTTCGTTAGAAGAATTACCATCTTCCATAATTTTAATACCAGTTTAAATTGTTAATAAGTATAAAGTAACTGAAACACTGAACAGTAATAGTAAACAAACACAAAATGACAATGACGTCTTATATCAAAAGTGCGCTCAAAATGGCGGCGTTTGAATAGCTCAAATTTAGTCAGTGTTTTAAATTTCACTTTGAAAATTAGTTGGACTATTTTTAAGCCTATTTATATTTTTTTATGATATGGAGATGTAAATGATCAGATTAAGAAATAAAAAAAACATGCATATTCTCTATTGACATTCCCATGTATTAACATCTAAAAGAAATCAATACAACACATAAAGCAAATTTTGAATTAAGATTTCGAAATTCAAATTGTAGTTTCTGATTTTAAAATGCTTGAATCTCGAACGGGAAGCAAAAATAAATGAATCTACGATCGCAAATCCAAGTACAGCCACCGTAAGAAAGTTGTACAACAAGTAAGTAGGCAGTTGAACGTTCGGCGTCTAAGAAACTTTACCATCCTAGTTTTATTTATAAAATGCTAATAAATGCCGTTGGAGTATACCCGTTCGTGTTCGTAAGATCTAAGATATATCTCAGATCTTACGAACACCATATTTTTCTTATGACTACAGTTATTAAAACGGTACGAGACTAACCTTTTAATAATTTATGCAAACATTTAAATGCTAATGAAATACTAACATTTTGCTATTAGTTATTAATCCACCTAAATGTAATTCATCAAGAGTCCTGATTATTCTACATCTATTCCGGGTTATCAGTAGACGATTTTATTAATAACAATATTTCTATATACATTATAAATAGCAACAAGATAATGAAAACGAGTCAAGTCAAGACCCCCAAACATGTAGGCAAGCCCGAGGGCGCCAATACTTGACAGCTTTCAAGCGCGTCTTCACTAATTAAACCACGGAACAGACAGGAATGATAACAAACAGATTAAATGTCCGTAAACAACATTAGCGTGCTTATCAGATTTTCTCTAAGTATGCATTTATGTATATCAGCGAATATTGTGTAATGGAATCACCATACAATTTATTGTGACCTCGTGTTAAATCTGCGAAATCAAACAGAAATTTATTATCATCTTAATCATTTTTTTTTGGTTTGAATCAAGTTTAGGCAAGGACAGACAACTTTTTTACTTTTTGTTCTGTTTGAAAGCCATGAAGTTAAGACAAGACACTATGGCCATCTATTAATTGTAAAGATATTACAGATTTTATTATACATACTATAATGTATAAAATTAGTAACGTTGAGTTTAAAGAAAATCTGATCATGCTGAATTCTATCATCATCACCATCAACAACAATATTTTCAACAATTGAACGAATGCTTACTGCAAAAGTCACTAGTATAAAAGTTCCTACACTAATATCTAAGATGGCAATATGACCTGTATACTTAATTAAATACGTACTACTAGTCCCGAGATCTGTATGATTTTATTAGTTCCTATACTTTTCATTAGTTAAATCTACAGTCGTAATCAAAATCTTCATAAGACTCTAGAGCAAATTAAGTTACCAAACCCAAGAAAAGTGTAAGATCGAGTCTGTCATTTATAAACAAAACGTTGACGTTACTTGCATCCAAAGCAAACGTAATTGCTTGTAGTTTAGGAAACTTAATTTTACTATTATCATCACACAAATGCTAGCTTTGTTATCTTATTACAAAAAAAAGAATAATAATTAGTAAATGAATTTATTGAGACATTACCCTTCCATCTCGCAAGAGAGCGCAACACAATTTCAGTGCAATTAATTCTCATTAGCAGTCGATCTGTCAATAAAGTCTGTCACCTTGTGTATAAATAGCTTCTCTTTATTAAGCACTACGAGTCATTGTCAAGAATTGAGTCCGAAGGTATAGGTACTGGTAATTATCTTGTCCACACTGTATTTATATTTTGACTGCAGTTGATGTATATTTAGATTTATTACCATCTGTTTATTAGTATACAAACATCCCTTACAACTTTCAAATGTTAAATACATTGTAAGTTAACAAAAAAAACAAAATAAGTGATATTTTTAATTCAAATTGAAATCATTTAAATCTATCCGACGACGCGAAGAACGAAATTGATATTTTTTTGCTATTATAAAGCTGCACCAAGTTCCGTCTTGCGTATTTCTAGTAAATTGCTTAGAAAATGCAAAACTTAATTGAAAATTTTCTTATTTTCAGACCTAGGCCGTACAGGATAATCTACCATAGAAATCATATTGGAACAAGCACAAAAACCTACACAATATCCATCCCAAATTACTATGAAGGCTTTCGGTAAAATCATGTCCAATAAATTATTATAACACCTACAAATGTTAACTACCAGAGAATGCACTGGGCATAAAGTCCGCCGATGTACACAAGTGCATGAAGTTTTAAAATAAAAGTCTCGAATTTTCTTATTTATCGTATTGCTAAAGAAATATAAAACATTGACTATCAGATTTAATGGCAATAGCAGTTTATATTTTCGTGGCGACTTCCACATACAGCGGCAACATTTACATATGACAACGCCATCTACCGAAGATAAACTGAACTACGGAGTAACGTAGTGTACGAAGAAGCTACCAATCCTGCATCGCGTAATAGAAGTTCTCGCGCTGATTAACATATATACAACTTCCCAACATCAACCGTTAGACAGTGGCCCGTCAGGCATGATCACCTCGCCTGGTCGAAGGATCCTCCCTTCATGTTGAAGGTACATCCAATCCCGTTCCTCCACACTTTATTAATGTTAAATCAGGAGTACCTTCCGTACATAATTATTATAATTAGGGCTATTTAATCGTGTAACAGTTTGAATTAGCAAAAAACAGCATGTTATTATGATAATTAATATTCGTTTAAAAATAACTTAAATGAAATATTATTTATGTGAAATGAAAATTGAAATATGCCTGCGCTGAGCCTAATAATGACTTAGCTGACCGGTTGTGCGCATCGCAATCGTCCACAAGAGGCAGTTTATTACCACGGAAGTAACCAAGTCACAGATTGCTTATTATATTATGAATGATACTGTTTGAAGAATTGTGGTCTCTTGTAGTCGTAAAGAAAATAAGCTTATAAGTAAAACACATTCAATATAAGGGCATTTCAGCCGCAGATTTAAAGGAATTTGAATATTTCATAGGCGAATTTAAAGCAATAGGGTACTTACTACGAGTCATGAAATTTGCCATTAGTCTTTACTAAATGGCAAATTTCATGACTCGTACACAAGCCTCACTGTACAAATAAGGGAAAAGCTCTGGATTTGTAAATTTAAAAAAAATATTTGTTAGACATTAGTGCGATATTTACTTTCACGTGCATTTAATGAAAAGCTGTTAATTTGAAATTACAAACAGATACTTCAATTATATTTATTTGTATAGATGTAACTTATACTTTTACAAGATGGACGAACTTTCAAAATACAAAGTTATGCGGACTTTGATCCGGTATTTCTGCTATCTGTTATGTATATAGGCACCTGTATCACGGTATCATTAAGGTAATTAATGTAACAACAATAACAGCATTGCGCCAGAAATACCTACTGACAATATCACCAGATACAGCAGTTGTTTACTACTTAACCACAGAGTATTCTGGATAAAAGCGTAGTTTTATATCACCATTCCTATTGTAAACAGTACTGATCGCTGACAGAACGACTAATGATTAAGTGTCAATTAACTAAAATTGGTAAAAGGTGGTACTATAAAGTGAACCGTAATTAATTATTGAATGGATAATAAAAAGAAGTTATATTGCAGCTTTGCTCGAGAGGACAATTTCTGACCAGTGCCGGATAAGATTACGTTACAGTGTGTTTACAAAGTATAATCCCAAGGCTTGTCTTCTAGGTCCTTCAGTAACGTAAAGGTAAAACATAACTTTAATGAAAATAACAAATGTCTCATTGATTCTGATGCTTTGCCATTCTTGATTATTTGTAAATTTTCAGCTACTTTATCTTTTCTGAATTCTGAAAGTATTACTGAACGAGAATTGGAATGGAAAAAACCTTTGACTACTGTCCGTCCAACCTGGTCGAAATATTAGGCAATTCAAAAGGACATAAACGTTATTATGGTCCTTTCTTCAAAAAGCCAGACCAAATCCTATACTGTACTTACATAGATTTTTATTTTTTATTTAATCAACGTTCACGAAATTAAAAAAAAAGACGACTCTGTGGTTTGTTTCGGCATTTCTTCCCAGAGTGAGTGTTAGGAAATGCCCGCCTCTTCTAGTTGTAAAGTCCGACGTGATTTACTTACAAATTAAATATCAGTTATCATTTATTAAGGTGTCGCGTTAATTTCTGTACACGCAAACGATTGTGACATGAAATTCGAAAGTGTTAAAGTTAGCTCAGAGATAAAATCAACTACCTGGTGTTTATTGATTTTGCAACTAAGTTGACTATTGCAAAATTAGATCGACATTGCTTAAATGACCGCACTGACCAATTAGACCACAAGTTTTCTCTTCATCATGGTTCAACCAGACTACACTACTTGTAACATCATCATCATGTTTGGGTAGAAACTATGCAAAGTGTAAAGGGAACACAAATTTAGCCTGGAGTATCAGACATAGTTGGTCAATGACTTAAAGTCAGCAGTGCAAAGTAAGGTCATAAATGTTTTTATAGCGGAGTCAGGGGTGAGTTATACGGGCGGAGCGCGGGGCGTGGCGGCGGGTGCTCGCGCGCCGCCCATCGTCTGCGTATAATAAGCGCGCGCAGCGCACGCGGCAACTCGCCAGCGCGATCAGCTCCGGCGCCGGTAGAAGACGCGCATAGCCCTGTGCCCCACGCGACGCGACTCGCGGACTACTCGCACGCGCACTACTCGCGGCTTGATGCGATCGCCGGCGCCAGTTTTCTCCAGACACAGTGACACAACATCACAAACAATAACACACAGAGGGAAGGACGTTCCTGACCTACAAGCTAAGTAAGTGGCCTATTCAAATTTACAGGCTTTTGAATTTTCATAAAGATTCTAATTCATGTGTGCCATTGAAATTTGCAAGTTAGGACTAATAACTAGTACATTCTTAAACTTGATTAACAGTACAGTATAGTACTAAAATGATTATTTCGTAGATTCCGTTTTTTTTTTTCAAAGTTTTTTAATTAATATTCTCTATAGTTCATGCAAATGATTTGTGGTTAACGTATATTTATTTTTCGTTTCTATTTTAATAAAGAATTCACATTCTGACTAGGTATCCTGTTTACAGACATATATTTATAAAGTTGGTGTAACAGTAGTTTCCTCGACTTCTACAGGCAGAATTTTTTTTATAAATACTCTTTACACTATATTACATAATAATACTTATGACGAATACAGTTCTAGGAATCTCTACCTAATGTGTACCGTCTACGATCTATTTCTTTACTCTTTAATACCTATGTAGATCGATTCTGCCTACCGTCACCTCTATTTTTAATTAAAAATATATGTATCCATTTCAAAAAATTTAAAAAAGTAAATTAGAGATCAATTCTGTTATTTTAAAAAAATAATTTTGTATTAAGTTTTAAAGGCCTTTGTGATAATTTTGTTTTAGAAAACAATAAAAGTAATCAAATGATAGCAATACATTTAGATATATCAATATGATACATAGTAAGAAAAATTAATATTTTCGGGTATCAGATTTGTATTGAATGAAATCCATACTATTCCAAACTTCTATATTCACACTATTCCATATTTCCGTATCTATACTAATAATATAAACTCGAAATTAACTCTGTCTGTGACCGTCTGTCTGTCTGCAATTTGGCATAGAGATACTTTGGTTCTTAAGGAAGGGCATAGGATACTCTTTACCGCGATAACCGATATACAAACAGGTGGAAAAGCGGACAAAAGCTGGTAATAATTAAATAAACAATAATAACATAAAAACAATATTTTTAATGATTTACCTGTAACATAAAACCGATGTAGATATCTCAGTAGTTAGAAGCCTGCCAATAGCATAAAACCGAATTAATATAAGTTTATGATCAATATCATGAGAAATAAAAATCAAATGCTAGTAAAGTATATATAATTAGGAAATGATACAACTTGCTTGTTAGTTAAAATAGAGAAAATAGAATATTAATATGTCTATACATAGTCAAAAGTGGACATTCTAATACAATACAAAATGGTAAATCTGCGGTCTATTTTATACTTTTTAAAATAGATTATAAAACTATTTAAATCGTCTGTAAGCTTAAGTTTTTTTTTAATTACTGGATTTTACAGCTCTGGGTTCTAGCTTTTTTAAGCCCGTCGTTGATTGTAAACATGAATGATAAAATGACCTTGCCAGAATTTTAAATAAACTGTAAATAAATAATATATTAGTAATAATTACCCATAATTTAAATTTTCAGAATACTTTAGAACCTAAATAACAGTATTTCTTAAAGAACAAGTTTAATATGGTAACTTTATACATTGTCATAACAGCAGATACTAAAGTAGGGATAAAAAAGAACTGCAGTTAAAATTAAGCAATAAAATAAGTATGAACTAATAAATAAATTAATAAAGCAAACCAGGGTGAATATATTGTCTAGTAAATACTGAAAATCATTCAATACCTGCAGAAATTATGTTATTTCTAGTAAGAAACATTAAAACTTGTATGGCTTACTATGCTGTGTTTAAAATATTGCGTTCATTGTTTGAGTAACCACTACCACACGTTCTCACACGAAAAAAAAGAATAAAGTTAAAATTGTCATTTAAGCGTCAATAAAATTTATTGATAATTTTAATATTTACTCTTTATAAAATCAAAACAATTAATATATTAATAAATATGTACTAACATGTATATAAGTTTTGGCATTTAACTGAAGACAATTCCATTACAAAATATACACAGTATTATACATGCGAGTACACAGATAAGAGTATAAAATTCGGTAATATCTTAATGGGATTTTACTATTGCCAGAACATATACCTAGGTTATCTACGTAATCAAAAACATTTTAAATAGGTGTACTTTAGAGTTTATTTTAATAACTAGTTAATTTGACGACAGGGTAATAGCTAGGCGGCGGATCGAGCTTGTTTAGATCAACAGTGTAAGCTCAACTTTATCAGGTCAGATGATAACTCAAACTCAGTTTTAATTACATACTTATTATAAACGCTTCGCTTCACCAATCGTAAAATACTTACAATTAGAAACCATTGGCGATAGTAATTCTGAGAAGTGGACGAATCCAGTCAGTTTCACGTTTACCGAGTTTTTACTGCTGCGCTGTCGCCGACACTTCGAAGCAACATACGCCGCTCAGACACATAACTCAGTTTTTATGATGTGTCCCTTTAGAAGGTACTAGAAATTTGTGAAATGTCTAAACAAAAACACGCGTACTCTTTCAAGGATAGAGTGATTACTAACGTAGTATAAATCTACATGCACAGGTGATTAGACCCAAGTTAAGATGGCTACCGACCGATTGATTGGCCCACCTAGGTGTTTGAACTGTGACAGGTCAACGTCTAAATTGAGGTCGAGACGGTCACTACCGTGCTTGATACATATGTACATATAATATCTCTCTGGCTTAAACTACTACCATTGCCACTGTGCGTGACCGGTGAGTACTACAAACGTACTGTAGTAGTTATTTGCAATGGCAGGAGTCGACGATATAACAAAGCTCCGCTTAGTGTTGTACGTACTATACATTGCATGTAACCACGTCTTTCGTGTACAACATAACGTTCTGGCATATTTGAAGAACAGTATGAGTATTATACCTGTTACATAATAATTGCAAAAGCTTTTACCGAAAATACCTAATATATAATCAATAATTATCTGTCTTTTTTTTAATGGCATTTAATTATATACTCAGTTGAGAAAATAATTGGGTAGGTATAAATAGTTAGTATAGGTTACGAGTAGGTAATATGATTTACGTAATATTGTTCTTCAATGTTTTAACTAGGTATTGTATCCCTTTAGTCTTGTAGTTAATCTCGGGTTACCTTTTTCTTATGTAACAACTATAGCTTGTCGAAAGGTATCCGGTGCAAAGCCAGTGACCGGTCCGGCTGGCCAATTGGGCAACCCGACAATACACTTGACCCCGCAAACTCTTAAATTATCTTTTGTTACCTATCGTCTGCGACAAATGTCTATCGTGTCTCGTTGCTAAGAGAACACCTCACAAGCGTCACGAGTAGGTACGATCGTAAGGCAAAACTTAAATATAGGAAGAACAATATTTTTACCTTATTTGTATCAGTAAAGGTCGTCATAAAAAGATTAGAAAACTTTCTCAGTAGGTGGGTCCTTGTGATTTGAGAACCTGCTTTTGATTTTTAACTGTTTATTTTAGATTCAAATGAAATGTTTTCGTTGCCACGTAATTTTAAGCTACTTATATAATTGAATTAGTCGATTATAACGAACCTGAAAAGTTACCAGTGATTTTGTCCAAAAATAATTTTGGTATACTGTAGAACAATATTTATTCGGGCTCTGGCGTCGACGACACTCAATGGATATCACCATTCGGGTAATTTAGAAACTAGAACTCGTGAAGTTGAAGAGGACAGTTCCTTTTACATTTATCGCTCCTACATAACCTGCAATAAATAGAAGTCTGAAGGTCACACATCCATAAACCTTGTGTCAAGCAATATTAAGTAGCAAACGCAGCAGTAGATTCTAACATAAAAGACTACTTACATATAAAAACTCGCGTTAGTTTACGCAAGTTTTTTATGTAAGATTAATATCCAGTTAAGGAAACGTAATTTAAGTATCTTAGAGAAGTGGTATTTTCTATTTTTATTGGCAATTCCAACAATAACAACTATTAATACGAAATACGTGCAAGTTTAAATTTATTGCTGAAATTTTACCGCTCTAGCAAGCTCGAATTACAATTAAGTGTTACATCCTGATGAATCAGTTTGAACAAAATAATGCGCCAGGGAATAGTATCCTATAGAACAACATTAAAGCAGTAGCAAGGCTACAGATACAATCAGAGATTTATGTAATTATCCAATCGAGTGTGCGAGCACGAGGCGCATCATGCAGACGGTCGTTCGTAGTCCGTCGGTCACTAAGTCGCTTTTGCACTCACCAAACAACACACGAAGCATACGCCTGACTATGCTTTACTCCAAACATTCAAACATTCTGATCTCAACAACTACTATATCTTAAATAGCAGATTTGGTACAAGTACATTTCAACAAGGATAAAACGACAAAGTTGCATCAAATGGCGACTGTGTCGAACAGTCTTAATTAAATTATTATGATCATTGGAGCAATGCAGTGCAACCGTGAAGTAATTTTAATCAGATATAGATCTAATAATTGGTAGATTTAAGAGATAATTATTATTTAGTCTTGAACTGTAACAGGGTGTCGCACCGTTGATTGACTTTCTTAAGATAAGTGTTATATTTAAATATTAAAATGATGTTCTGATGTCCTCCTAGCCGATAACGGCCACGGCGGCCAATCTCAACGGAGAACAGCCAACTAGGCAGGAGATATTATAGTACACAAGTTTGTGCCCAAACACAGGTGCACTCTCTGTTCCCTCTCTCTCATAATCCGATGAGACGGTTAACCGACACGATCAGGGAGAGATCAGGCACAGGACCGACAGTTTTACGTGATCTCTAAGTCACGGTGTTTTAAACCCCAACTTCCAAACTCCGAGCTGTTATGAAGTATTTATATAATCAGAAAACTCAATAACACTTTTAGCCCGACCCGGGATTTGAACCCGAGATCTCTTGATTGGCAGTCGAATACTTCAACCGCTAGACCAACGAGGCAATTTAAATATATATTTAAGTTTAAATTAAAATAAACCTATATTTTTAAGAGTAGTCGTACTGTACTACACTGCACTTGCTATAATCGGTAGATGGGATACCATAGCTCGCACTCTCACGTTGCTAATACGTTAGTGTCTCTGTACCAACCTCTGACCTGTCTATAAATAGAACTTGTCCTCGATGCGTTATATGAACAAATATTTATTACAGTACGTTGTGGACAAAACGATATAAAGCACCCACCCTGGAATACTCTCAACGCGACAATTTATCAAAGGAAGTAGCTGATTTGCATTTTTATGAACGACTAAGGTGAAATGAAATCATCTCCATTAGTCATTTTTATTTTAATACTACACGGATAACATTCAATAACCTGATTTACTAATATTTTGATATGAAGGTGTCAGTATGTTCACGATAACTGGTATCTTATTTCTTCAATATCCTAAAACATTTGTAGTTATAATACAATACAAAACCTGCGTTAAATGTGTAACCGAACCATATCAAAATAACTGTTTATGGCAAGTATAAAGTGCACTAACGGGCGTTTCATTAACCTAGTCAAAACTGTAGATATTTTACAGTATTATATATTCTTTTTAGGGTTCTGTATCTCAAAAGGAAAACATGCAACCCTTATAGGATCACTTTGTTGTTCGTCTGTCTGCCAAGATCCTTTTTCTCAGGAACGCATGGATTATCAAGCTGAAATTCATATCAAATACTCAGGTCTACTGTTTCTTAGAGCTGTAAAAAATCGAATTTCTAAGCCAACGGAATCAAAAGATAGCTGTTTATGCTCCGAATTTTCAACACTCGCAAGGGAGTCAAAACCTACAGGGTTACTTCCAGTAAACTCAGAATCATGAAATTTTGTACGAAGTAACGTCTTATAGCATAGATAAAGGAAAAACGTCGAAATACATTAATTTTTAGTTACATCATAAAATATACCTACAGGTTTGTACTGAACCCTCGGTGCTCGAGTCCGACTCGCATTTAGCCGGTTTTTTTTCCAATATGATTACTTCAATATTTTTTTTATAAATAGGTAGGATTTTTCCCCCTTTTCTTGACAAGTTTTAGTTATCAAAAAAAGAACGAATATTGTTTTTGATGCAAATTTAGACCCTTTTCAATATACTGACTGTTTAAAGTACAAGTATTAGTACTCGAAAATCATAAACGTAGACATTAATAGTAAATAGTTAGTTACTTAGTAACTACTAGTATAGTTATTATATCTAAACAAATATGAGTCCATTCCTGTCCTGGCCCTTCTCACAGGTGGTGTGAATGAGTCGAACAAATGAAAACTGCAGTTTATTTTGTCATCAATATAAAATTAAGCAATCTAACAACATAACAAGTACTTCACAACGATTAATGATTAAATAGGCCAGTTGATATCCTTGTCCTAGTGGCCTCTTCAATCAAAGAACGGACACACGGCGATTTCTATCTAAGTCTTGTGGTAAAACTTTGTTTCATTGCCTTATGCGGTTCTCACATTCTAACTTACCTTCTTATTTTCATCCTGCCCTTGTTGGGTAGGTGATCCAACAAAACGTGGACCCAGACAGGTGGATTTAAAAGAAACTAACTAACTAACTAGAAACTAGTAAAACGACCCTAAATAAAATTGTTTATTGCCTTTTTTGTTTTTGTTTTTGCCTTCTTATTATAGCTCTTCTGAAAACGAGTGTTTAACCTAATGAAAATTGCACCAGAATAGTGAGCGTAAAAGAATCTAGTAAAAAAAAATTTAAACGAATCCCAGTTTTTCACGTCGATTCGACGAATGAACTAACAGTTCAAAATATAGCGAGCAACGTCAATTCTAAGATGGCAATGAAATTTTAATCTGATAAATGTATAGCGCATAAGCATTATCCAACATAATAATGAGGGTATAATTTACGATATTTTTAAAATATCTACCTGAATAAGTAGATACTTTAAAACAACAATATAAAATTCAATACTAAAATATTCTTGTAACTTATTTACGCTGTACATAATTTAGTAGAAAACTAATTACTTTATGTAATGCAGTTAATTGCTACAAATGGATCTACATACGAGTATTTATATGCATTTATAGGCTCTTAGTTGCCTTAGGTAAAGGTAATTCCACAATAGAGCTTTTCTTCTCGACTAAACTAATTAACAATTACAACATCGTAATAGCAGTGTTCCCACGTGATATTATCCAAGGACATTAACTTGTATCACGGTTTGATAACATTCAATGTTTACAATACTTAGCTCCACCATTAATCAACATCGTGAATTAAATTAATTACATTCAGACGATAACATTACACGCCAATATCAGTAGCACTTGAACTTTACCACGCGTCCACACAACCAAACAGGTATTGAATTCCTATTAAATTTCTTATATCGCACCATAAATATTTCCTTCATAAATTGATAAATGTGCATTTCACTGACTAGTAATGCACTTCGGAAATGAAAAGTCCAACGAGGGATACGTATCTCGTATCAACTGGGCGGTGCCTATATCAAGTTACATGTCTTCCCTTGAGGTATAAAAACAGAAATCCTGCTCAAGTTACGCACATTAAGTGTTAAGCGTTTGAGTGCACTAATAAATTCGAAATGTTAGGTCAGGTTAATAATATAAAATATAATAAAGCGTTTATTTAATTTTTCAGGGAATCCAACATGTTAGTGAACAAAGCTGTTCAATTCGCTGTGCTAGCAGCAGCGGTGCTGTTGGAAAGCACGACTGACGCAGCCACGTCTGCTGCCGTAAAAATCTGCGGTCGCCAACTCAGTGAATTTATGAGCAAAGTCTGCCACGCTTACAACAGTCCTTCCTGGGATGTACCTACAGGTATGTGATTAATAATTTCGCTTAGTTAATTAGAGCTAACTGCGTTGTGATATTCATCCATAAAAAACCGTGACATAAACTACAATATCGATTTTGTGAAGATTTTCAAGAGTCAGGGATGTAGCTATTTAAAATAGCTTTATTTAGTAAATAAATAAAAACATCATTTCACCACTCCAAAAACAGAATTTATATAAAGTAAACTTACGCAAAATAACAGCTTTCTAGCACTATCTGAGCAAACCAGCTTACAGATAGACTAACATGTCGAAACTGTAACAATATATTGTCAGGAATACAAAACCTTAAAAAATAGATTTTAAAAAATTGGGAAGAATTCAAACTTTCGTTCTATCGTTAAATTCCCACAAAAAGAACGACCCAGTCCGGTATTTTGAAACAGCATGGAGTCAACGTATACTATTAGTAACATATCATATTACACAAAAGCACTCGATAAAGTACAACAGTGTGAACTAAGCCTATATTTGAAATCCGGAAAGCAACATCAATATTATCTGTATCATTGGTATTATTTAACAACACATCACTAAAGGTCGGACAGAATTTGATAGAAACTTAATTACTTTATAATGCCTATCAATTTAAAATTCTTAACCTTTGACCCTTCGAGAATACCTACCTTTATTTACAATTTAATGGATCTCCACTCGAATATGATTCTGACGTTCATAAAATTGCATGTGAAGCGATTTTTTTTTAAATTATGTTATTGTACACTACCGATGTAGTGTGTTTTTTTCATCTTTAAACCCTAAAATCTATTATGCCTCCTTTTGAGAACAATGATGAACATAACGTACACTTTAATACATTTTAAATATTTATATTTCACAACGCCGTCTAGTCCCAAACTAAGCAGAGCTTGTATTATAGGTACTAGACAACTGATATAAATACACATATACTTTTTTTTTTATAAATACATACATATTAACATAGAAAACATCCAAACTCCGGAACAAATATTTGCAGATCATACAAACATTCAGTCCGACCCGGGAATTGAACCCGAGACCTCAAGCACTGCAGTCACATACGCTACCGCTGCGCTGAGGCAATCACATTAAACTATTTTTACATAGATTGTAAACACTCTTTGCTTCTTTTTATATATATAGAGAAAAAAAACTATTATGCTAAAAACAATCACAACTGCAGAATAATATAGATAATTTAATAACATTTATAACATTAAGACTGAACATAATATTTGTGACCTTGTATTGATTGCATTTTGATATAGCAACAAAGTACTTGTTACACTCGCTTCATACTTTTAAATCACTGCAACGCGTAAAGTTGCATCAGCATTAGAATAAATACGGTAATAAATAGTAACTATATTTTAAATATAATACTTCTCTCTTGATATTGCTGCGCAAACTGGCCTGTATCACAACCTGTTCAACTTCTACGTAAATAAGTATGACAGCAGGTAAATGTTTATCGTAATGCTATGTTTACACGCCTGCGAGGACTTGGCAGTCGCTCACAAACGCTCGCGCACACTTCCTTTGATCAGTGTTTACGCTATAAACTCACCATATTATACGCGTATTACTACTACAAGCGTGTAAACGGGCTGTTTGGCTTGGGTTGCGTGAGGTTGTGATAGCTTGTGGCTAACCCGGGTCCGGATGGCGTAAGAAAGCGGTTGCCTGATCTCTCCCGTCTCAGGCGCAGAGTGGCACACCGTGTGGTATTAGTCGGTTCGATTCCGACAAACCGCCCCGCCGCAAACCTCGGGGGGTCAAGGCAAACGTAAAAAAAAAAGGTTTTGGCTAACCCGAGTCGGTGTTGGTTTTTGAACACAGAACAAAGGAAGCGTGTGTGAGCGTTTGTGAAGGATTTTAGTTTCTGAACGACTGCCAAGTCCTCGCAGGTGTGTAGACATAGCATTAAATAAACCGCTAGCCTAACTACGAACGATTAACTTATCTGTGCTCTAGCTTATACAGGAAAAGTTAGGTTATGCTCTAGGAAGGCCAACTACCGTCTACTACTTAAATGTCCTGATTCTAATTTATTTACTAATATTTGATACCTTAATATTTTGATGGCATTAATTAAATACATTTCTAACGGTTACATTCTTTAATTAATTAGAAATGTACTTAAACATGGTACGGTGACAACACTGCCGCCTTATCCCTCCTTTCGACGAACACGCTTGGTGGTAGTTAATTACAAGTGTACAATGACACGGCCTATGTATAAATATTATTTGTTTATCGTCTTTATCACTCTTTGACTCGTGTGGACTTGTAATCGTGGGAAACAGTTAATTTCGTTAATTGAGTTACATAAAGTAATATGTACCTATAATATGTGTGTACCTATATACACATATTGCTTGAAGTTTGGTTTTT
>PKRV01002451.1:867677-923484 GCA_003709505.1 Hyphantria cunea
CAGTCGAACCGTAAGTGTCCACGTTTCGGCTCCGTAAGTCATTACGGGTAGGACGCACGCATTGAAGACTTTCGTCTTTAGGCACTGTGGGATCGATGATGAGAAGACCCGACGAAGTTTCCCAAACGCTGCCCAACCCAGCCGGATTCTTCTGTTCACCTCGTCCTCAAAGCTGTTTCTACCTAACTGCAAAGCCTGCCCGAGGTATACATATTTTTGAACAACTTCGAGAAGGGCACCGTGTATCGCAACCGGTTCCGGTAGTACATGTTCATTTATTATTACATATAAAATAACATTTATTATTACATATAAAATAACATTTATTTATTTATTTTTGTATGTCTCTCTGTTTTGTTCCGGGTAATGTCTTGAACGGCTATGCCGATTTTGACGGGACTTTCACTGGCAGATAGCTAATGATATAAGAAATAACTTAGGCTACTTTTTTTAGACTAGCTTTCGCCCCGCGGCTTTAACCGGAGTTACTGTTGTACTGTGTGTGCTGTACCCCAATCCGCACTTGGCCAGCGAGGGAACGTATGGCCTTAACCCTCTCCTGAGAGAACACCCGAGCCCAGTAGTGGGACATTATGGATTGTTGATGATGGTGATGACGGTGCTCAGCTAGTTAAACCTATAAATGAATTTAACCTCAGTTAGAGACTAAAGACAAAAACATTCGAGCAGATTATTGCTTATTACGTCATGTGTTTTGGTTCTCCGCTTTGAATCTGAGAACATAATAACGACGGAGATCACGGGTTCTATTACACCCAGGACCAATAAATGTGACTGGTTTCGTGTCTGGGTGTAATTAATTTAAAAATGTATACATTTAGTTTAGACATACATCGATGGTCCCTATTAATGATGTCGGTCTGCAAAGAATCCATTGTGTTTAAACTATAAACAACACCAATTTTCACTGACATAAAGACAATCAGTGAAAATTTGAACGTCCACAGTACTTATAGTAGATAATAGTATGTTTGTAAGCCCATTGCATTCAGGTACTGGACCGGTATTTGTGGAGAGGTTTGGCGAGACCTATATCCAGCTGATGATGATGATGAAGTATCTTTATCAGCAGTTTCGTTACCACAGTACAAGCGATGCCTAGTTTGGGCTGAGACGGCCGTGTTTGAGATGTATGAAGTTATTATCATTGTTATTTTTTTATGGAATTTGGGGTAAAAGAGCAGACGTATAGCCTGATGGTAAACGATTACCGCTATCCATGGACACCCGCAACACCAGAGGCCTTTTAAGAAGGAATACGCTTATAGCTAATAAATAATTTAACAAATTTATTTTAAATTTAGGCATTTACCGGTATGGTACCGCTCCGCTCTTAGATTTTGCTAATTCTTTCACTTTAGCAGGCCCACACAAATAAAAAAAAACACATCGACTTCCAGCACCTTCTCATCACCGTCAATAGAATATAATTTTATTAAATTTACTTTAATTAGAAGTCACTCCGTATGTCGGCGTTGACCCTTAGGCTACTCATTACCGCGATAACCGACATACATAGGTGGAGCCGCAGGCAATATCAAGTAAGCTCAAACAAATGAAGTAAATACACACCTACGACAGAAAACTCCTAGTGGTTTAATCTGTGTGAAAATCAGGCAAATAAATATATGTTTTCATTATCATCAGATATAAGTGACTTCCTTGATATAATTATTTCCTTGTGGAAAAAAACTTAGGTGCTTTTGTTTGTCTGTTATCATATTATTTATCAAGCGGTTTTTAATTTATTATGTATGACATATGGTGGCGATATGAAGTGAACTGAGAAATTGCGATAGCACAAAATTTTCTAGCCAATTAGTGCTTTTTCAGTCAATCAAATTTACTGAAAAAGTACTAATTGAGTGGAGCCCGGTAAATTTATTTGTAGACAGGCTGGTTACTCGTTTGCATGTGTCCAACAGTGGACGTTATTCGACTGAGATGATGATTTAAGTTTGTGGTAACAAAGATTCTTATTTTTTTTAAGATAACTCCCGCATTAAGAATATACATTCCTGTGTCACGGGGATCTATACAAACATACATGAAACGGACACAAAGTACACCCAGACTTAGAACAACAATTTATAGATCACACAAAGTGTTGTCCCATGTGGGATTTGAACCCACAACACTTGGCGCAGTAGGAAGCGGTGGTGCGACCACTGAAATCACTAGGCCAACAGTGTAGTCATAATTAGATTTTATACCTGCACAACTCTAAAGAAACGGAGATAAATTATTGAGTCACCTATTTTACAGTGTTTTGATTTCAGTAGTGGAGCAGCCTGGTGCAGTAGCACGGAGAAGAAGACAAGTAGGCATAGCTGATGAGTGCTGTATCGTTGGATGCACTTTGGACCAACTCAACGAATACTGCTCTATTAGTGCCTTGTAAGTAGTTAAACATTAAAAATAAACATAAACAATTTCCAGAAAACAAATCCTAGGTTTTGCATTCAAAGCTTCGAATTATTTGATAACCATAACGACGTATCTATTATTACCTATTCATCCTTATTATTTAAATGCTAAAGAGCTAAAATTTTCCTGTTTCTGCTTACCCAAATGACTACAAAGTGTGAATCTACTAAATTATTCCAGTTCAATTTTGAATTCACATATACCTAATGTATTCCTAGTTACATATTGCTGTTTTAATAGCAGGCTATCATTACGATCTAACAAATAATTCTAATAATGTTTGACATTTTCAGTTCCCAATCACCACTAGAAGACATGGAAGCTCACATAATTGCAGACCGGTCAGCAGAGCAAGGAGCATCAGAGTCAAAAGACGCAGGTCCAGCGGAGGCGGTGGCGCTTCCTGCGGTAGGCAGTGCGGGGCATGCGGCGAGTCGGCCTCACACTCACGGGGAAGGGCGCGCGCGCCGGGGCCGCCGATGTTGGTGCCGGCGTAAGCGCCGCTCGGGTCGACGGCGATCCTCCCTCATGGGTAACATGGTGTGTCTCTACATCGTCGTTAACTTATTCTCTTTAGCGAAGCATTTTTACAAATTAAAAATATATCTGTATTTTTACTACGAACTGTAAGAAATGCTCATAATACATTTCTTATTTAAAAATATAAGATACTGTTTAAACTTATTTTAAAACTCCAGTAAATAATGAATAAAATTATTATTTATTATTAACTTTAAAGAGAATACGAAGACGACGACTAACTAACCCTCATATTAACGCTTCATGAATGTTTTCTGTTAGATAATAATTCAGTAACAAGTCTAATAAATTAATTCTTACGCAACGGACAATATATGTATCATGTCTATCAATATCTAAGTGGGCGTGCTTCATTATTAGGTATTATATATATATATCAGAAGGTGATGTAATATGTAACGGAATGCTGGTGATATATATTAAACTAAATAAGTCTAGTAATTCACACTTATGTTATACATGCGAAAGTAACTCTGTCTGTCTGTCGTGCTTTCATGGCCAAACCGCTGCACCGATTTCAATTAAATTTGTCATGGTGATACTTTGAGTCTAAAGGAAGAACAAAGGCTATTCTTTGAGGTATAACCGACAATCACGCGGACGGAGCCGCGCGTAAAAGCTAGTTATTACATAAAATATTAGTAAACTGCATGAACTTATATAAGGCCTTGTAAGGGGTACTAGGGTAATTAATCATATATCACGCACCTCATCTCGGGAATTTTCCGTATATTTCGGGATCCACAAATACTTAATTTTGTTAACGACATATGTTTTAAACACGTACCAGGAGTATAAGGTCATCTAGTGCACGTAGGATCATCAACTACCTGTATATTTTAAATATTTTCTACTGGCCTTGTATCCAGCCACACACCAGATCGAATGAATCATCCAAATCCTCATAAAAACCTATCTAATTTTCTCTTAAATAGTATAATTTTAACTTAAATAAAGCTTACTGTTAGCTACTGAAACGAACTGCCAACTTAATAATCTATAAATAACTTATTGCTTTTATTAGTATTTGGTTTAAGCATATTTAACAAATCAACTATTGATGTAACTCGAACACTGGTATATATATCTACTGAAGGGGTCAACTAATTAACAAATAAATGTATGCCTACCAGTTATCAGCTGTGGTGCTATGATTTAATCGAAACTGATATGGTTCAATGTTTTTTTAATGAAAAACATTTAGTATCGATTTCATTTTTATGATTTACTTTTCTGCTCAGTTTAAAAAAATCACAAAGGAGTTATAGCAAATTAAGAGCGTACTTGAACCTATAAAATCAGGCTTGATAGTAAGCATTGTGTTTTATAGTTTATAAAGGCGAGAATTTAAGCAAACCGATATTCCTTAATTATATTTATGTATAAAGAACACAAAATACTTTATCCAGTCTCCCGTACCAGTTAAAAATCTATTCTCGAGTTGTGCTATGTGTAATTAAAATATCTATCTCTAACAATTAATCTTTTAAAGAAGGCCAACTGCTTTATTACGTCTCAGTTCCATCTAGGGTCATCACCAATGACTACCTTGTTCTAATTTGATAATAAAGATGCAAATACTAATTTTATTATTTTCATTGTTACAGGCCCTCGTAAAAAGTGTAGTGCATCGCGCTGCGCCCGTGGTGGGCACCGTCTCACCGCTCATCACGTGGGGGCGGACTCTCAACACTGACCCCTCCGCCAGTCGCAACAATTACGCATACGTCGTCTACACGTAATAAGACGTCAACGTAACCAGTCCTGGTCGTACCTACGTCCCAACGACTTGTGAATAAACAGTCTATTGTATGAGACCAAGTGCTAGGTACAATTTTTCAGTGTTCATTATGTTATGGTCATTTATATACGTATATTTGTTAAGTATTTTCACCTATAGCAATCGTAATTGTAATAAGATACTTTTAGCTGTACTTTAGAGATTCTGCCGATCCAATGTATAAACGCACAATTTCGGTTTTCAGTTCGAAATTATATCACATTCCGTAGTGTTTACTATATAATAATGCATGATATCTACACGGACAATAAGTATCATAAATTACGAATGCATTATACAGAATTACTCAGGTATACAAGGATCATTTTATGTATTATTATTAATTCCAGTGAAACTATTAATTGTGGATATTTCTATTGACTCACTTTGCACTTTTCCAAAGATTAGCTTTATATAATTTGAAAATAATATGTGCAAGTAATAATCGAATTCAAATGTTATTGAAAGCAAAAATGAATTAAAATTGTTTTTATAAAATTTATACATACTAGTATATTAAAATAAAAATATTTATTCAATACAATATTCATTACAAATGCCATAATAGACACAATCATTAATTTATTATTGTCTAAGATTTGTACCTATTTACTACCAATAATTCTCCTACCATATAAGAATTAACGATCTCTAAAACATCTGTGATAACTCCAACTGATATAAATAAATCATTAATTTATCTTTTTTAGTTATGTCAGCATATTAGTAGAGTGTGTCTTTCTATTTAAGAATGTGTATACATTAAATATTAAGTAGTTCTACAGGATGGATCACTGTTATATTGGCAGACAAGATTTTCTTAGATTGCGATCAGATATGTGGTTGTTAGTCTAACGATTAGTTTGACTTTAGCTCGAGCAAGCTGCTAATATGACGGAACTGACTGACTAGAAGAATTCTGTATTAAAATTTTCATTATTTATAAAAAAGGCTTTCATTTTCCCATATTCTTATATGAAGTAATATTAATCTTGAATCAGACTATTGCAGTAGACTCAACGTTATTGGATTTTCTAACTCGTGATCCTACTGCCAGTATTGCAGGCAAAAGTTATTGTATGTAGATATATGACTTGGAGCATGGGCACATTTCATTACTTACTGATATTAACCACGGGCATTTTGTCTTGTTCACGGTTCGATCAAAAGGACTACGGATTAATAATATTGCCCATAGTTCTATTAAAAGTTGTAGATAGAATCTCCGCAGGGTCTTAGAATATGTACTCAAGTAAGGTTTTTTTTAAGATAATGAATATGCGAAAAGCCAGACTGTGAGTTTTTGATAACATATTTAATATAATTATAATAACAATACAGAAAATATAATAAAAATGTATTTTAATGAACATTATTTTGGTAAGTAGAATTCTAATTTGCATAGTCGTCTTCAATAAAAAAAAGGCTCAGTCTACTAGTTTATTTAGAATTTTCGTACACATTGATCTTTGGGGGATCTTTTTGGATTTGATTTCCGTTTGAAATCTTATTGTGAAATTTTTATAAACAACGCTTCCAGTGGATGTTGGGTTTATAAAAACTGAAATCCAAAAAGATCTCCTAGAGAACAATGTGGACGAACATAAATGAATGCTCTAGGGGATCTAAGCAAGGGATTCTAGTGGACGGAGCCACAAAAAGTACCCGTGACCAAGTGTGTGTTTATAATTATAAAGACATGTATGTACTATGTGACTAGGATAAAATTATATTATTTGGCAAAATGTGGGCATTGATTACAGCTCTGCCTGCCCCTTCGGAGACATCCACGTGAATAAGAAATAAAAAAAGCACATTACTCTCGTTTCCTTTAAGTTCATTAATT
Source organism: Hyphantria cunea (assembly GCA_003709505.1). Lineage (NCBI taxonomy): Eukaryota > Metazoa > Arthropoda > Insecta > Lepidoptera > Erebidae > Hyphantria > Hyphantria cunea. The sequence continues at coordinate 874,292 of PKRV01002451.1, forward strand.
TTTTTATTCACATAAACAAGAAATATAATATTAAATGCTAGCATGTTAGTCATATGATGGTTCTTCACACAATTCAGTTAAGTCTAGTTCATCACAATCACGTACTTCTTTATAATGTGATATCGGCCCAGAGTCCGTTTTATCAAAATAATATTTTTTTAAAAGCACATACTTGGTAACTAATATTACTAGTATACAGACTGCTAGTCATAGGGGCCCACTGTCACTGCTATTTGATTTCTCTGAATTGGAATCTCTTTGTGAGCTGTTTTCCCTTATGGGAAGCAGCTGAAACCTTAAATTGTTGCCTTTTGTTCGCTTCTGCACTATTCTTCCTATTGACTTAACATGTTGTTCAATCATCGAGTAGATTTTTTCCTGTAAGCATATAGATTTACATTTAAAAAAATTTACAAATAATCCTAATTTATTTATTTATTTATTTTATACCTCATGTACATTTGTGCATTGGCGGACTTAACGCCTAAGGCATTCTCTAACAGTCAACCAAAGGGTGATGCAGCGAAGGCAGAAAGTAGGTGCATTTTGGTTGTAATGTGTGCGAGAATAGGAAAATAAATTAGTTATAATATAATTTAGAATTTGTTATTTGAAATTGTTTCTAATTTTTAGCAGAATTTGCTATTTCCAAATTAATTTAGTGGTACACATAAAACATTTTAATATTCAACAATGGAGTGTACATTTTTTTATTTAATTTCAGCTATCTAGCTGTAAAATAAACAGAGCTTGTACTACTAGAGCTAGATTGACTGATAAACTGTTTTTTGTAAATATACACATATTTTACACTAGCTTTTGCCTGCGGCTCCGCCGGCGTAAAGGTCGGTTATCGAAGTGATTCTTCAAACTGATATCTTTTAATTATCAACTGATTGAAATGAAACGAATATTTTTCACAATTTGTTTACAAATTTAGAATCACAATTTATCAGTTTCTACTAAATATGATAAGCTTTAGTATTTTCACAGTATCCGATGAACATACCTTTTTTTTGCTCTTGATGCAAACTTCCTCTTTTTAGTCTTGTCTATAATAAAAGTTTTTTACTGAGGGCTCATATCAAACCCACATTTCAAAGGGCGTCGTGTTGATTGCCCTGATTGATACTCTAGTCCATAGATATAGTTGCTTATGAATATGGTTTCAGCTCAGACATTTTAAGGCATTTATGATTTGATGAGCATACACAACTCTATTTTATTAAGGTCCTATTCTTATGTCCTGCTAGACGTTAGTTGTCTTGTGGCTTGCATGGCGCTGTCAATCTTTGAACTATTCCATTTTTTCTTAAGTACAAATCAAATTTTTGGTTGCAATATTCAAAACTGTTATCTGTTTGAAGAACTTTTATTTTGCACTTTGCAAAACTCTCAAACTCTCTTTGATATTCTTTAATTTCCCAAATAAAATAGTAAAGCAAATGATGTTAGAATTAGTGACTAATATATCCACATTAATAATATAGATGCCAAAGTAACTCTGTCTGTACCGTTTTCACAGTTACCACTCAACCACTTGGATGAAATTGACAATGGACATCCTTTGATTCTTGAGGAAGGACATAGGCTAGTATATACCGCAATATAGTAATAAACTCAACTCACCAGTGTGTCTGAAGATTTAGCATCCTCACCAGCTAAAATAACTTTCACTTCATACTGCTTCTCAACAAGTTTTATCATTTTCTTAACACCTGTCATGAGGTCATGGTCGCTAATTCTGGATGATAGTGTTAGCAGTTTTTCTCCCTTGTTATTGGTTTGCCGAGATGTTTGTTTCTCTTTTCTTTTTGCTAGTTCTTCTGCATGATACTCCGCATTTGTCATAAGTCTGGAACAGAATATTTTATATCCTAGAATAGAACCTTAAAACAGGCTTGATGTGTCTCTTAGTTGGCACAACATTGACTGGTTGTCCATTGCCATTCAGCTTGAGAACAGAGCAAGTAGGATGGTCATTTTTATGCAGCAATCAGGAGTAAGTTCTTTATTTTGGTCTTGTTTTTTAGATTTAATTAATTTAATGCATTAACTGTCTAACTTTGGATGGATGGAAATTGGTGACGAGCTTGATCACTGGTTCAAAATTTGGGTATAGTATATATACTATTCAAATACATTCTGTGTAGTATGTGAGTATGTATTTGGAAATATAAAATTAGAAATAAATGATAATCTTAATATAACGTTCATATTCTAGAGATGAAAGATTTCCTCATTGATAGTAATACTTACTTGTAAATTGGTCGCCGGGTTTTAGAGTCTTCATCTTGTATTTTAACAAGTTTTAATTCTCGTCTAGTAGACAAATTTTGAGCATTCTTAAGATCTGTAATGCTAACTGAATTATCTGGACTTATTAAGGTAATCCTATTTTCAAAACTTTTCCTTTTAGGGATATCTTTCCCTTCTGCTGTAATTATTGTCTTTACTGGTTTGGTTGACAGAGTTCTAAAACCTAAAATCCTTTGGGTGCCAAGTAAAGTCACTAATTTATTTAAATTACAGTAACTCATTTTATAATATGCCTCCTAAGGTATTGTCCTTAAATCGAAACAAAATATATAATATTTATATTTTTATATAACAATACGAACTGCGAAATTTACATTTCGACCATTCTGTACTGTTCTGTCAATGTCAACAATGTCAAACTTCAATCAACGTCAATCACATGACATTGACAGAAGAATCCGTATGGATGAATCTGTACAGTTCTTCTTCTTCTTTTGATGAACGGCAATCAGCCGGATCAGCTATTTCTGCCAATGTCAAGTATTTCAAGTCTTCAATTCTAAGTCTTGAAAAAAAAACAATCTGTACAGTTGTTTTTTTTCAGAAGACTTAGAATTGAAGACTTTAAATACTTGACATTGGCAGAAATAGCTGATCCGGCTGGTTGCCATATCATCAAAAGAAGAATGCAGTTGTTTTTTATTTGCTTTTTCTCTATCTTCTAACCACTCTACAGATTCTTCTTCATCTCATCAAAAGAAGAAGAAGAATCTATAGGGTTCTTGGTAAATAAAGAAAAAGCAATTAAAAAAATTCTAGCCGAATGACTTACAAAAATACTTTTGGCAAAATTTTATGTTTATTTTCATGCCCAAAGTACACACGTCGTTATTTCTTTTATCCTTATCTCACAAAGGAGGCACTCATAACCTAGTTGTACTCGGTGATTATCATCTCATTAAAAGAAGAACAAAGAAACTGTAGAGATGTTAGGAAATAGAGAAAAGTAAATAAAAAATTCTAGTCGAATGACTTAGGCAAATACTTTGGCAATTTTATTTTTATTTTCATGCCCAAAGTACACACGTCGTTATTTTTTTTATACTTATCTCACAAAAGAGGCGCTCATAGCCCAGTTGCACTCGGTGATGAGAAAAAATCACCGAGGGTAAGCAATAACGGCGCGGTCAGTAACTGGATGGGTGACTGCTGGTGGCATGTTACCATGAGCTTCTCCGTGATTCGGAGGTCACATTGAGAAGTCGGTTCCTACTGTTATCGTAGGACAACAGTCGTGAAGCTTAGTTGGAGGCTTTTGGACGGCTTAAAAACATCCAACGGTAAGTTTACGTAGCCACAACGTTGCCAGTCCCTAACCCACACTAGGCCAGTCCCTAACTCGCACAAGGTCAGCGTGGGGAGGTATGGCCTTAACCCTCTCCTAAGAAGAGACCCGAGCCCAGCAGTGGGACATATGGGCTGTTGATTGATTGATTGATATCTCACAAAACGAAAATACTTAATTTTAGTCGATAACGGTAAAAACTATTTTTAGTCTACACTTAGTTAATATAGTTAGTATAAGGCAACATCTCCACCCTTTCCGTTTGCAACCGCTGACAAGCACGAGTTCTTAAATGAAGACTGCGTTTTGGCAAACGTAGTGTAGGACGTCCACAGGGCAGGTGGAGTGATGATTAGCGTAAGACGGCTGGCAAGAGCTGGGTGCGAGAAGGATGGATCGAGCTAAGTGGCGTGCAATTGGAGGCCTATGTCCAGCAGTGGACTGCGATAGGCTGATGTTGATGATAACGAGCAACGGTGTGTTAATTAAAAGTCAGGTTTTTCCATAAATTGGCAATCACATTTAATCCAAATTTTAAACCTTGTGGTACTCCCATTAGAATAACAGAAGATGGTGATTGTTAGGTTGTTCACAGGTTCGTCCAGTGGTCAAAATTCGACCATAAGTCATTGATTTTTAATTTTTAGCTTTTTACACTTGTCTTCCGTATAAACTTTAATTGTGTCAGATTTCATACCACTCCTGGTTCTCATAATTCTCGTAAAAAGTGGAACAAAGTTTTTTCTTCATGTGTGCTTCGTTACATAAATTAAGTTGAACAATCAAAAGCCTCAAAACACTGGATACTCAAGGCATCAAACGACACATTTCTGATAGCCTGATACTCACACACTAACAATTTAATACACCAACATCAGCAGTGGACAGTCATAACTTAAACAATTTCTCTACCTAATGTGGTAACTCTTTTCTTCAAACTTTACTATAAATAATAGGTATATCAGGCATATATTATATTTAGAACAAATATTGGGCGTACATGTATACAGCATGGCTAACGTGCAACAAAAAAATCATCATTAATCTGAACATTTCTAACGTGACTTACATTTTCATCACACTATGTATCATCACAACCTATAAAATGGTGATACGCCTGATGGTAAACGATTACCACCGCCCATAGACACCCGCAACACCAGGGGCGTCACAAGTGCGTTGCCGCCCTTGGGGGGTGGGAAGGGTGATTAGGGGAAGGGTTGGATTATGGGCTTCCGGTAGCCTCACTCACTCAGTGAAACATAGCGCAGGCGCTGTTTCATACGTGTTTTCTGTGAGGCCGTGGTATGGCTCCGGTCAAGCCAGCCCATGCATGCCGAAGCGTGGCTCTCCCACGGTCAAAATTATAAAATATTCACTTAATTGTTATAATTTAATGCAAAAGTTCAAAAATATCTTTCTGCGTTTTTTCGTATTTTTATTTGAAGGGAGCGGGAAGCTAATAATATATTATCTATTTGTTATTTAATAAAAAAAAGTAATATATGTTTCAAATAATTTTTCTTCCTCAATTTTTGCATAGCCATTTGGTTTGCAGCTTATTTAATTATTATGCATATATATGTCACCGGTAATCTCTATAATTAAGATTTTCAATACAATACCTAGGCAATGTACCTATACAGTGTCTGGGGCGTACGAGCAATTTAGGAGAAATAATATGAATATTTTTATCCATTACATAACTTACCTAGGTATTCTGTACAAACCCAAGAAATTGTACAGAATACCAACTGATCCTTCAGCAATGTGTAAAAATAATAGATTTTTCTACTACTAGACTTATCTACCTATAAAATGACGAGCAAACGAAAAATTTTTATTTGCTTCTGTTAACTTTATTCAGATTGATCTAGGTTTAGGTTAGGTTAGAACCGAGTGACAACTCCAGACCTGTTATTGAATCATTTGGATTTGATGAGTTTGAGTGGATTTCTTTTGACCTGTTCCGTAGGTAGCATATTACCGGCTGAGCTTTAGGCATTGTATAGAATACTTATATGTTACCAGCAATGTGTATAGTCTGGTTTTTTATACAATACTTAGGCAATGTATACAATAGACAAAACTTTTAGGTAATGTGTGAATTATTATTTACTTTAAACTTTACATAAATAAGTTATAGTCTCAAAATACAAATTAGTGCGTTATAAAAAATAAAACTATTTTTGTAAGATAGGACTGAAGTGTTAGCTTTCTGACCAAAAACTTTTGCATACAGTTAAATTTTTTTTTTAATATTAATAAAATTCACCATTATTTTATTCTTTCTGAAATGTACAATACTTTAGTCTTTTAAACAAAAGTCTGTTTACCAGATTTGATCTCTCTTCCTAAAGCAGAAACAGTCGTACCAAAAGACTATTATCCAAACAAACTAAAAATTCTTTCTGGTCCTTTAAAAGCTTGGATGTAAACCACAAAACCTCATTCGTTGAATTCGTTCACTTTGTTTTGACATCTGTGCTCGGCAAAATGGTGTGTGGAACTTTTAAATGAAATCTGTAATTATTAAATCAATCTGTGTAATAATGGCAATTAAATGTTAATTAATCGTTTCCATTGGTTTTCAGTCGGCCCACAAAACATTTATTATCAAGCGCAAACTTGCGAAAAAGCTGAAACAAAATAGACCTATCCCTCAATGGGTTAGAATGCGCACTGGAAACACCATCAGGTAATATTTTTCATACTACAACTATCAGTTTAACTAATTTTTTTCCCCTGGATAAATGAGAGTAAAAAGTGATCTTAGAAATGGGTACATACAGAGAATTAATTTTTGCCAATGTTAAGCTGGAGTGATGATAACATTCTGACTTCCTGTCTTGCATCCTCTTTTCTTGGTTTATGAAGGCATTTATCATGAGGAATAGTAAAATTATACTGAACAGAAATGTTTTTGCCATTTTGTTTTAAATTCACTTGTAACTCTGTTCAGATAAGGTAATGTAAACGAGTTTATGGGACTTAACAGTATGTAGAAAAGTTGTTAAACTGAGGCTGTCTGTTTTTGTTTTTTAATGCAACTATTGTCAACGCTTGAAGCCATGTGAATATTTTACCGCATGCTGCCTTTCTCAGCACAGCAAAAGTAAACCATTCGAAAATGATCGGGTGAATAGGACAAACAAGTATCAAGTCTTACTTACTGACTTGGTTTTTACAAAATTTAATGAGAATCAGACGAAATTGACTTGAAAAGGAATAAGATTTAAGTGCACTTGAAGGAAATGGATCGGGAAGCATACCATATCAGTAATTCTTGCATATTGAAAGTATGAATCTCGCAGAGGCTTAGCGCCTGTAGATGTAAATCACTTGCATAAGATGTCACACACTTGTGAATAGTTTATGGCCATTCTATGTGAGAGAGAACACTGCTCTGCATCATTATTTTTATTGTAAATGATAACTTCTTTAGCTGTGTTGATTACTTTTTGGTACAAGAAAATCTTTTGAGTTCACATCACTGACATGGTGGTAATGTTTTATGTTGATATTTAAATTTAACATTAAGAAATTTCTAATTTTTCACATTAATTTTACAAATAATGAGAAATAAGTTTTCACTTCTATCGGCACTTCTTATGACTGCCAATTATTTATGAATTCTCAGTTTATTAGATTGGTTTTTAGTATCCTACCACAATAACTTCTATAAATAAGCTTCCGCTGCTTACAACATTGATGCTCAGATGATAAAAGTGCGACTAACAGGATTTAATTAGCAATCCTAAATAGGATTCCTTACTATGTCTGTTTTTTTTCTATAGTGTATATAATTTTCTTAAGGGTACTCAAGCAAATAGCGGCCTTACCTTATCTTCATCATCATCATCAGCCTATCACAGTCCAATGCTGGACATAGGCCTCTCTACTCAAGAACTCTTTTATCCCAACGGTTATCGGTTCTTCGGCAAATGACTACACGGTTGGCCTAGTGGTTTCAGTGGTCGCCACGCCACTTCCTACTGCGCCAAGTGTTGTGGGTTCAAATCCTACATGGGACAACGCTTTGTGTGATCCATAAATTGTTGTTCTAAGTCTGGGTGTACTTTGTGTCCGTTTCATGTATGTTTGTAAAGATCCCCGCGACACAGGAATGTATATTCCTAATGCAGGAGCTGTCTTTAAAAAAAAAAAAAAAAAAATGTGGCCAGTCCTCTGCCACTTCAACTTGCTAATCCTGTGTGCTATTTTGATGTCCCTGGTTTCTTGTACCTTATCTTACTTGTCAATAATACAAACATGAATAAGATTTTGTTTACATGGTAAAAGTATGAGGTTATGTCATTTAACAAATTCTATATTATTGCACAATTCTAAGCAACCGAATTATATTTTCAATGTACTTCAAAACTTAGTCTTATGGAGGGAAAACATTCTTAATTTTGTGAAGCACTTGGTTAGTTGGATTCCAAGAAATATATATTTTGTGTTTTTAAAGTAAAGAACACTATTCTGTAAATACATAAAATCACGGTTATCTTGATTATGGGATATAAGCACCCCCTATGATGATCTTTGATTATCCTTGTCCTCTATTTTATTTGTGTAAAATTCATATTTATAATAATATTATTTATTTCAATTTGATGAGGGTCCTGTATTATTATAATTTATTCATAACATGTTTTTATTTCTTTCAGATACAACGCCAAGAGGCGTCACTGGAGGAGGACTAAGCTCAAGCTGTAAGCCTACTGCTACATGCTGCTTGTTATAATAATACAATATAATAAATACCTTCACTACAACTTGCTTTTTGTTTCTTCTACCTACTGCCTTCTAAAATCACTCTTGTACAAAATAGTGACGTCTCTTTGAAATCATCTAGACCATAAATAAATGAGCAATATGGACAGAGGGCCTATTTTTAAAATTTTTGTAGAACAAGTTAAACTCAATCAAACTAATTAAACTCGCACTTTTTCCACAATTTTTTTTATTTATTTTAACACCTAACCGGTTTCGGCTTACGGCATCATCAGGGCGAAACCGTTAGGTGTAAAAATAAATAAGTTAAATAATGGAAAAGGAGCAAGTGAGATTAATTCTAGAATGTATTGCAACGCAACAAATCAAGAGTATAAATTACAAATGAAAATAGTAAAAACAAAAAACCAAAGGATCATACATATCTTAAATGTAAATTAGTATATAGTTTGAGTAATCAGTGAGGTTGACCTTAGTCAGTAAAGGTTAAAAACATTGGGAGCTCAGTTCAAACATTCTAGTGAAATGTTACTTATTTACTTCACACTGGTCAATTCCTCAGTAGAGGCGTTAATGTTTTGTCGTATTCTACAGTTTTGGGATTTTCTTAAAACTTTTATTAAGAAATTCTTATATAAAAACCATTCACCTAGAGGTAGTACTTTCTGAGATATAGGCTGTCATTGTTGCAAGCATCTGAACTGAGGGCCCAAGTTATTTGATTAAAACTTTATTTAACGTTTACGAAATTTATGTCACTTTTCCTTAGGTTTTTACTATTTTTAACTTATTACCATTTGAGTCCGATATCTTTCGTAAAATTTTTAGAAAAGGGACCTCGTTTCTTGTGCTTACCAAAATTAAACATTTTATTGAAAAGGTCCTTGATTGTTATTTTATTACACATTAAATACAAGCATGTATTTTATAGTAAATACTTTTTGATTAGTAGACGAAGCAGAAACTGCCTCTTTTGGGTTCTAGTTTCAGATTGAACTGAAACAAAAATTCCCATTTTCTCCTAGTTCTTGATCAGGTAGGTGGTATCAAGAAATATTCGGGAATGAATAGGTATGTGTTACCTATTCATACATATTTTTTTGTGACAACAGGAGATGGCTAGAATGTTGACAAGGATTAGTGCACCCTTGATTTTAAAGGATAAAAATATCCAGCAACAAAGCATTTTAGGTGATCAGAAATATATATTTACATAGAAACTGCTTTAACTGAAGAAGCGACATGACTATCCATCATTGTATAGTCATGGATTCAATACCCATCCAGAATAAACAATTGTGTGATACCGACGACTATATTTGTTGTCAGTTATTTTATTTCTATAGTATGTCTGTATTTAGAAATACATGGGTACGCCTAGGTTAGTTTAGACGGCCGTAGGTATATGAACCTATCAGCTAACGCAGTTATTCCTACAGGACAATTTGAAGTTCTTGACATTGGTATCTAATGGGTTAACACTTTCACCGCCATCGTCGCGATATTTCGGATTAATTGGATAGTACATTTAGCGCCACAAACGTAATATTATATTACTCATTTTATCAAAATACTTCAAGTATGATATATCTGAAGATGTGCATGCTTCGCTACACACGTGATTTTACGCAGATAAGGATTGGGACTCTTGAAATACAAACGAAAATAAATCATACTATACAATAGTAGCCCTGATATTAATATAAAGTGTTGTAGTATTCGGAATGACTCCCTCGGCGGCGCAGTAGTTGCGCATGCGTGTCTTGGGTCTCGGGTTCGATTACCGGGTCGGACCAAATGTTTGTATGATCTTCAAATATTTGTTGCGGAGTTTGGGTGTTTTCCGTTGTGTATTAGATGTCCGAAATATTTATTATTAGGTTAGGTACATAATTATTAAATGTTGTTTTTAAACATAAATTACTTTTATTAGTTAGCTAATCACTGAAATGGTAAGCCCATCACAGACGTAGCATTAATATGTATGGATATACAATGCTATATAACACCACCATATACAGCAATTATACTGTATTAAATTTGTTCCGAATTTAAATTTGTTGTGACCGAAACTCCGTGTTGTGGTTGTCTGAAAGAGATCGCCGTGAGCGATAAGACCGCCTATTGTATCATTTGCATATTTGTCACTCATCCTCTGTTAGTTTAGTAATTTTGCATGTATACAAATATATATATAACTTTACATATATATATATATATATATATATATATATATATATATATATGTAAAGTTATATAAGTATAAATAAAAAATAAATTTGATTTATACATTAAAACAACTCAATGGTGAAAATCATTTATCTATTTACAATTCTGGATTTCATGATTATTATAATGAATTCGATGCACCAAAAAAGTATCACAATTTGATAATACTGAACTGTGCTGAGAGATGTTCAGAACTCAACGCCATCCCATGGGAATATAAAGCTTTTGCTTAGTTTGTGTCAAGTGCTCTCTTTGGATTCACTCTTTGTCTTGTCTTCTTTTTTCAGCGATGAATGTGATAGTAGATCTTCTAATAAAAGGTCATTATCCACTAATTCCATACTCCCTGTTCGCTGTAAAAGAAAATAATGTTGTTTTATTAAAAAATTAGGTTCGAATATAATAAATAGACGTATTTTACATTGAGGTCCAAGTATGGCTAGCTGGAACATGATGCATGTCGTTACACCCCTAAATACTGGGAAAGTTTCATCACTCTTAACTTTATATTATAGTCTCATTTACCTACTTGCGTATTATTATTACCAGGAATATGGTGGAGAATAAAGCTACTTATTACTCATTAACGTTCGCGGTAATTTATAAAAATAAATATTGTATTGAAGTGTCTGTTTGTAACTTTAAATTAACAGCGTTCTCTAAAATGCATATGAAAGTATATAGTTCGGTACTTATATCTACTTATATATTTTTAAAATTTTTGTCTGTCCGTCTGTATTTTTATTGTGGGTATTCTCTGGAATGGCTGGAAAACTTTTGAAGGTACTTACACCAGCAGATTTATGATTTATTTATTGCTTACTGATGATATAAGAACTTAATAAGGTTACTATTTATGACTATATTCGCTCCGCGGCGTTACCCGCGGTTGTGTTGTACTGCGGATAAAACCACGGGACACAGCTAGTAATAATAACATATTTGTTACCTGTTGTGCGGATACCGAGCGAGCCATTAGTTTCTGTAGGTACTTTTCTCGACGATGTTGCTCCCGTATGCTACGCAAACGGTCAAAATCGTCCATATCGGTGTCAGCACCATCGCCGTCAGCCTCGTCTACTGCAATAAACAAGCATTTAAGATAGCATTAGGATGTTTTACGTTGAGCTAAGCGACAACTCCCACGGGCCACGCTTGGAACATTCTTGTGTTGCGGGGGTTTTAAAACACATGAAACGGACACAAAGACCACTCATACTGAAAACAACAATTAACTATGGATCACACAAAGTTTTGTCCCATGTGTGGTTTGAAGCCATAACACTCGGTGTAGTTCAAAGCGGCGAATTGACGCCATACGTGCAATCAATTTCATTATCAACAACAACCATAGATACTTATAATACTACTGCTGAGTAGTCTGTACGTTTACAGTGAAAAGTCAGTCAGTTAAACCACGTAACGTCAACAGTTTAATCTTTACACATATTACGGATATGATGATGAATGTTAAAACATGCATCTTGCGTAGAAAATTAAATAGCGCTTTATTTCTCATTGTTAGTTGTATTGTCAATAGTTTATTTAAGTATTAGATGGTTGTACACACGAGTATACATAGTACTAGTACACACGTGTATTATCAAGTAAAAATACTTCGTTCGTTCACAAATATATTATTATCGCATCTATTTTAACCTTGCTGACCCACGCAACTTCGTCAGCTACTTTCAAAAGGAATAAAGTCCCCACGTATTCGCATCATTTTTCATTAATGCTCGGCTCCTAATGGCCACCGTCATCATCATCATCATATCAGCCTTTTGTAGTCCACTGTTAGATATAAGCCTCTACAACTGCATGCCACTTGGTTTGATCCTTGGCTTCTCGCATCCAGCTCCTGGCTGTTGGCCGTAGCGTGATGTTAGACAACCTTCCTTGATAATTTAGATTTCTCAAGATAAAATGATTTTTTCATTCGAACCAATAGTTTCCGAGGTTTTGCAACGTTTTCGCCGAATATGAAATGATGCTTTATATAGGCTTATACATCCTCGATCTTGCAAAAGCTTTTGATACCGTTTCCATACTGATCCTCCTGCAAAAGTTTGAAACCATGGGGATACGCGGTGTGACATTAGACTGGTTTAAAAGATATCTTTCGGAACTGCAATAACAAATTAAAATATAGCCTTTCAAATAAAACGCTTCCAGCTTCCTTTGGAGTACTGCAGGTGAATCTGAACAAACACTTTCTACTGGGCCTACATTTCATCGATAATGGGGGGTTATTATCTGGGTATGGTGATATGGTGCTGAGATAATTGTTATGTCAATATTTTGTTATCTTAATTTTATAATTTCTTTTGTTTTTAATTTTACTTTAGGTCTTTTTAACTTAATTTAAGTATTATAATTTGTAAAAAAAGGTATTCTGTACGCATCTAATTCCATTGTTGCATATTTTTTTATTTTGTTGCAGCTCAAGGTACAAGCGTAGCTTAGTTTGGGTGCCAAGTGTTTGCATAAATTTTGAATTTGAATATATTTTATTACTACGTTTTGTATCTATAAATCTATTCTGCCCTGTGTTATGTCAAATACTAATGGAGATAAAAATAGAAAGATTGATGTCATCAGTAAATATTTACAATACTTACACAAAGTTTGGCTCCCGGCAGCACTCAAGGACGGGCCGACATCACTGTCTAGTCTCGACCGTGCGTTGTTGGGCAAATTAAATGAGTCTTGTGTAGTGAGCGACTGTGCTGTAGGACTTAAATCTCCTGCTCCAATGGGCTTCGCCTCCCACGGTGTCGGCGCTGATGACGATAGCCTTGTGTCTAAAAATATATTCTAAAAATTTATCAGCTGTTTTATTTTATCAGTAGAGAGCCACAATATACGTTAGTGTACAAATGAATTATGTTCACCTAATAAGTAATTAACTCAAAATACAATGCGTCGATATGTAATTATACCTACTATATAATCTAAATATAGGTATAAATAGGTAGGTAACCTATGTATACTTCGTAGTTTAAAACTAAATTGATCTAATAATCGTATTAATTATTAAATAATATATTATTAACTATTATAATTAAATAACATTATTTCTTTATTAATCAGAACATTATATACCTATTGTTAATAATATTATGATCGTAACAAATGTAAAATGCACAGAATAAAATGTAAAAGGGTACCTACGGGAGTCGTTGCTGTCTACGTTGGAGTTTCTGGATGGAACGTTGACTGGCTCGCTCGGTACTGGAGGCTTTTGGAACAAACTCATCGCCGTAGGCCTACAACAATAAGGAAACTGATAACAAGACACAGTAAAAACAGTATAATATACAATACAACCTATTACAAACGATTTACATAAAACGAATCTACAGATGCGTAGAAGTCGCAAATGATTTAAACTTTTTGTTATTATGGATATTTTTAAATGCTGTTGTCAGTGAGAAAAATATAATTTCTAAGCTGATAAGTTTAAACGTACACAGATGTAGTTTATCCTATTCTAGGTTTTCTCTATCTCTACTCTCTTTTATATCAGTAAAACGGTGTACAAATAAAGAGTTTTTTATCTATCTATCTCGGAGATTTTGCACTTCAATAGGTAAAAGGTTCCGTAGCGGCTGTTAGTGTTTAACTACTGAACGGGTAATATACCTCCTTGGGGTTTAAAAATAAAAAGTAGCTGAATATGTATATATATGAACACATAAACAGAGTTATAGGTTTGTGCCTGTGTGTATGTATCACTATCGAAATATAATGTATGTACGAAACCGGTTTTTTGTTATTAAGAATGATTAAGATCCGAACGATTGTGATCTCAAAATTTGTAAAACCTTGAAAATGAATTATTTCAGACATTCGATAACACCATATCTGCACGGTTGGCCTAGTGGTTTAAGTGATAGCCACACCGCTTCCTACTGCGCCAAGTGTTGTGGGTTCAAATCCTACATGGGACAACACTTTGTGTGATCCGTAAATTGTTGTTCTAAGTCTGGGTGTACTTTGTGTCCGTTTCATGTATGTTTGTAAAGTCCCCCATGACACAGGATGTATATTCCGAATACGGGAGTCGTATTTAAAAAAATAATAATATCCAAGCTCAAGTTCATAATGTTAAAGACGTGACGTTCACTGCTGGGCAAAGGCCTCGCACAAGGCTTCTAGACAACAATTAGATTAGTCCTGAGCTGCCCGCATCCAAGGTTTTCCCGCGATATTTACATGATCACCGAACCACCTTGTAGGGGGGGCCTATCTACGAAGTCTCCGTCTCCCATACGATGTCTCCAGTCCGGTACTTTTTGGGCCCCAGGAATAGATTGAGTTGCATATATTTTACTTTCATACACAGTAGCATTCACTTAGCTCACCTTCCTATGAGGAACATCGCTTTTTAATTGAATTAAATCTGCACTTAAGGCAATATTTATTTAAAAATATTTTAACCTCTATGCATTAGCAGAACTTTATTTTATCATAAATTATTATTAGTTATGTCTATACGACATTCTTTAAATATCTAAATCAAAGGCTTAACAAAGGATAAAGTATTACATATATGAATTATTGGTCATAGATATCAACGTTTAACCCAAGTAACATGCACTATTTTTCATCTCGTTTTAATGGAATAGGCAATTACTGATAAGCAATTTGTATCAAGAACCAGTCAATTCATCTATTTTTTATTATTGATGACGTTTAGTGACATAATACCCATGATCTTAGTGTATTGTGCAGACAATAGTAATAGGCTGCTGACGTATACAATCTATTTGTGCGAGACGACGGCGATAACAGTGATAACGGACGAGCGACAATGATAGTGATTACTACTTGTTATATAATTTAACGTTATTTTGTTTTTTCCATATTAGATCATAAGTTTAAGTTAAGATTAAGAAAATGTATACTTTTAATCGTCTAAAATGTAGTTTTATAAGTGAAATCGCTAAAATTGTCACGTGGCTCTCGTTACGGTAAAGTTTCGAAGTAGCTAATCATTGGCCACTTGAATCTCATTGGCTAAAATGTAAACGTGGTTGGTTGGCCAATAGGAGGGCCTACATTAATTTAGACAAGACAGTTCACATAAGTCAATTCCGACAACGCAGTACAGCACAGCACAGTTAAACAGGAAGAAACTGCAAGCAGTCTCTGGTAGAAAGAAGCCGCCAAATATATTAAGCCATACATATTAAGCCCAAAAGCAGTTTTCCTCACCAATCCCAGCACACGAATGTACCCCGTACAGTATTCTTGAATAGAAAACTTATAAATATGCATGAAAATATGAAATTTTATGTGTATATTGTTATGTTTATTATATCATGACTATAACTTTCATTTTCAATACAACTAATACAAGCCCCTAACCAAGTTGTACTTGTTTCGCGAAGATTCTCTTTCTACAATCGCTAACATCTCTATTCACTTGTTGTATTGGCTAATATTTTGTTTTGAACCCGTGCCTTATCGTTGAGATGACGACGTTCCTATACATTCGTCAGTTATCCACTAACATTAAATTTTGTAGACGGTGCACTGCTGGCCTACTGGTTAAAACGTTCGCCACGCCGTTTTCTATTGCACCAAATGTTGAGGGTGGAAATCCCACATGGAAAAACACTGTGTGATCCACAAATTGTTGTTCTGAGTATGGATATTCTTTGTATCCTTTTTATGTTTGTTTAAAAGTCTTTCGCGACACAGGATGTCACAGGATGTGTATTCCTGATACGAGTATTGTCTTTTAAATATAGAAAAAAAAAGAAACGTCAACTTGGCTAGGGAGGAAGATCTTGTCGTTGCGGTTAAATTAATATGTTTATTTCTGTAACAATTGTAGTTTAAACTCAGAAGTAGTGTAGGTTTGCTCATATAAGGAATGAAAGGACAATAACAGGTTTGTATGAGACTTTTGTACAGCCTTTATTTTGTACTTTGTATTTATTTACTTGCTAATATCACCAACATTTTAAATTTCCAGATTTTTAGAAGATTGTGTTTATAAGTTATTTTAGTTTTAGATTAAACTAAATTTTAACATATTATTATAATAATTTAAACCTAAATTAGATTTAGGTCTCAAATCAGTTGCCATTTTTGTCAACAAAAAGGCGTAATATAATATTTATGAATCAAAATAATTCGCATACGATTTTTTCGATTTGTCAATGAAATATTCATCTCATTCAAACTCATCCATTAATATCATATAGATTATAGTTTTTCATGTAATACATATTTTAAAATAATATAAAATATCTTCAGAAATCTGACATGTGAAACTAAATAGACTTTATGCATGGCATGCTTAGAAAACTTAGGAATGCGTTTTGTTAATGCAGCTGTGGGTAATAACTCTATGAGCAGAATTTAAATTAGTTTAACACTGTTCTAAAAATGTGATAAACAAATAATAATAATAAGGAAAATTCACTTAATCAACAGTATAAATCTCAAGCAATTCTCTTTAATAATTAAATCTGTTGTTTATGATGAGAGTTCAAAGTAGCTACTTGCCTGGATTTAATAATAACTTTTATGACAAGGAGGAAATTACACGTGCAAAGCCCGAGCTTATTTCTTACAACTCAGTATTTCAAAGTGTGGAATGAAATCGTAAGCCGAAGAAAAATCGATAGAGTAATAAATAGAACAATAGATAGAGTGGGATCGACATGGTTTAAGAAAAAACGTTGTACATAGCAGTAAAACCACAAGTATGATTATGCTGCCTATATTAGGATTATATCCATACAATTAAACAAAATTTAAGTGTCTGTTCGTAATTTCAAATGAACAGTTTTTCACAAAATGCAAATGAAAGCATATACGGTACTTACATCAAAAAATCAATTTTTATTTTTTTTTGGTCTGTTTATTCCGAGTAATCTTTTTAAAATAAAATAAATAAATAAATATGTTCAGACATTTTAACACACAACGCCTTCTAGTCCCAAACTAAGCAGAGCTTGTACTATGGGTACTAGACAACTGATATTAATACTTATATACTTTTTTTTGTAAATACATACATATTATACATAGAAAACACCCAAACTCCGAAACAAATATTTGCAGATCATACAAATATTTGTTCCAGGAATCGAACCCGAGACCTCTTGCACAACAGTCGCATTCGCTACCACTGCGCCACAGAGGCAGTTTTTGATGGGATTTTGACGGGACTTTCACTGATAGGCAGTTAAAGATATAAGGATTAACTTAGATTACTTTTTTGCGACAAGCTTCGCTCTGCGGCGTCACCCGCGTTTGTTTTTGCCGCGGAAAAACTGCGGGGCTCAGCTGGTCTTATATATAAACCAAAGTCGTGTTAGGTACACCATTTGTTGGGAGGGGTTCGGATGGCGTAAGAAAGCGGTTCCCAGATACCTCCCGTCTCAGGCGCTGAGTGGTACACCGTGTGGTTTTAGTCAGTTCGATTCCGACACACCGCCCCGCCGCAAACCCCGGTGGGGTGAAGGCCCGAGGGGGTTTCCACACATAAAAAAAAAATAGGTGCACCATTTGTAACTCAAGAACGGGAGGACCATTTTTTGGTATTTCGTGTTTATGTATTTGTCTTCATCCAGAATAGAATAATAAGTATTAAAGTCTGATATTTATTAATAAAAAATATTTTTAAAAAACATCAGTGATAACCGCTATATCCGACATACACGCGGGCGGATTCGCGGGCAAAATCTAGTAGATATATATTCATTTTACCAATGGCATTGTGTGTTGTTTAGCTAGGCAACTAGTGCTTGCAGGCGATCATTGTTGTACTTATAAAAATAATAGCGTAATTACACCCGTCATGGCCTTCATCGTCAATATTACCTCTTCGGTTTTTGTTATATAAATTAGATCATTACCAGTTGTTTACCTCATATGTAAATATACATCTGACTACATTTAATGTTAAATCACAAAAGGAAACCGCATACTTCTAGGTAGAATTGATGACTAAAGTTCTTCAAAATACTCGTAGATTACTAGCTATTTAATTTGTACTAGTATTTACAACTTATATTACTCTAACTACGTTTCTACCTTTAATATTTTTCCTAAGTTGGAAATCGATCCACGACCTCGGGCTTAGCTTAATCAGGATCACTAACCATAAACCAATAGGCCTGATCACTACCTTTTTTTTGTTTTTACCAATAAGCTAGAGTGATTCTTGAGGAAGTTTTTCATTATAATTAGTTTTTATAGTATATTGGCTAAAATATATCTCTATTTGTTGAAGACGTCGGATCAAATTAAACCATACATCTTCTCGGGGTAACATAGGCTATATGTTTTATATTTTTCGTAAAGAACCCGTGCGAAGCCGGGGCGCGTTGCTAGTAATGAATAAATTAATTTGTTATTAGCGTACTGTGACTCTTGTTAAACTGAAAATTATGTAATGGAAGTCAATAGGTATGTATATGATTTTCAGTAAACAACTTTATCTGCGTGACTGCCTTGGTGGCGCAGTGGTATTATGTATATGCGACTGCTAATAATAAATATTTGTTTGGGAATTTGGTTTTTTTTTATCGATGTTTAATTTGTAAGGGGGTAAATCATGGAAGGCCATGCTCCTTGGAAGGCCAACTATAAAAAGATCATAGTTTTTTTTTCTCAGACTAACTGCCAACGTAATAGTTATTGGTATGTGACAAATTCCTTCCGCTGACACTTAACTCCATCAAACTAAAAGAACTATTACACTAAAATCGAATATATATTAACTATATATTCGATTTCAGTGAAAACATCGATGGTGTTCCTATGAAAGTCGGTTGTTCCCTGTAAGGCCAATAAAAAATTTAACGGTTAGCCTTGCTAGGAACATTAACAAATCAATTTTCCAGTCCATGGATTTAAATGAAACATTATTAGGTAATATTATATAGATAAATACAAGGAAGTAGGTACGGATACATACGTGAATATTAGGGCGCTGAATACTTAATTATTGAATTTAAATTAATCTATTATCTTAATATAGCCCAATTTTGTTTAATTAGGTTGTGTTTAATGCAATGACTAATGATTTTCTTAGCGTTTTTTTTTCTTTTTATTTTAAAAACGATTTAAATAAAAAGAAAAAACACTAAGATAAACTAGATATCTTTTGAAACAATAACAAGATTTTCTACTAACCTGTTTTCTGGTCGTTTGCCCATACTTGTGATCGTTGCCTGTTCATCCACTTCCTCAATGATCTCATTGGCAATTTTCATACTCCCGCCGGCCGTGGATGGTTTATTCAATGTCGGATTACTCGCAGATATTGTAAAACGAGATACTGTAACATGAAACATCTAATTATCGAATAAAACTAGAGCAGATCGTTTTTAATTAAAATTACAGAGTATTTCCAAGTATCGTAATAGGTTCTAATTTGAGATGGGTAATCAGCTTAAGCAATTTGACACTGACGCATTTTAATCGTTATAGATGTACGTTTGTTTCGTGTTTAACATGAATTTATTCTAACAACGTGGTCGGCTATGATTGTATCATAGTTGTTTTAAATCTGGCATATTTCGCACAAAAATTTAAAATTAAATACTTTTATTATTAGTCTTTGTTTTTACAGAAATTCATAATTCTCTGAAACATTTTTTTTAAAATCAGGTACGTAAAAATTTAAGGATAGAAATATTTATAGTTCATTTTAAGTGTTTAGAAAAAAAAAACTAAGTCTAGTCGTATTTCAAGATTTTGACATTACATTAAATGCGATTGGCAATTGAGCAGTAATGATAGTTTGCATCTATTTGTACTTGTGTCAGTTTAATATGTGTAAGACGATACGGTGACGTGTTATGCATGCACTTCTGTGAATTCGAACGAACTTCAATATATAAACGATAGTGGAGTCGCTTTAATCAACAGGCGACCTAGTCTATCTGGGTTTTCGATGATTTTCCTTCTATGGTACACTCGATTCCCCAACAAAGTACCCAACCAAAGAGCACCTTTTTCGGCTTGTGGATAAAATATGCGTGTTTATTTTGTCCACTAAGCAGAACTTAATTTTAAATGCATAATAAATTTAATCCGTTATTATAAAAAAATTTAAGCGTTATACTAGTCCAAAGAAAACTACTTCACCCCACTTTAATCTATTATAAACTTAATATAAGGTTTAATACAATGTTATCTTATGATTTAAAAATCTAGACATTATAAGGATTGTTCTTCTTCTTTTGATAATAAATAATAATAATAAATAATAAATATTTCGGACATCTAACACACAACGCCATCTAGTCCCAAACTAAGCAGAGCTTGTATTATGGGTACTAGGTAACTGATATTAATACATAAATACTTTTTTTTGTAAATAAATACATATTATACATAGAAAACACCCAAACTCCGAAACAAATATTTGTAGATCATACAAACATTTGGTCCGACCCAGGATTCGAACCCGAGACCTCATGGACAGCAGTCGCGTACGCTACCACTGCGCCACCGAGGCAGTTAAGTGATGATATGGCAATCAGCCGGATCAGCTATTTCTGCCAATGTCAAGTATTTCGACTCTTCAATTCTAAGTCTTCGAGACTTCAAGTCTTCGTCGTGATGGAATGAATGATAAAAAATATAAAAAAAACTATTAGGATTGTTTTTATCGTGTGAAATTGATGTAGTACATTGTTGTGACAGTTGCATTTATCTACGCCAGCTAGCTATTTCTGTCAGTTGATACTGCATCACGTCTTAGTGATATCTCAATAAAATTTGCAGTAGCCTATTGTTATATAACATCACGATGAATGTGAAATCGACGTAAACACACTAAAATGCTCTTATTATTCTAGTCTTATTGCCAAGCTACAATGCGGAATAGACAAAGATTGTGTTTTCTGGTCTACGGCATTTCAATTCTCGAGACACATGACTTAAGCGCGTAAAGTGATGTTGAGTTGCAAATTACTTTCGGCGAATTATAATTCTCAGATAGTCGCCTCTTCCGCTTGTTGAACATACTAAATATTATTAGCATTACAAATCAATAATTTGATATCCAATATCTTCTTTAACTTTAAAATTGTAAGGATACAAAAAACATATTTAAAAAAATTAGAAAAAAATAGCACAGCCACACGTGAAAATATACCTATGTTGTAAGTCTTTTATCGCATCACAAGAACTTTATTTACACGAAAAATTAAAAAAAAAAATAACTAAGCATCTTCACCTATAATATAATTTAGCAAGGTTTCTCAAGTATTAACTTTTATATAAATCATTTTGTTTTTTTAATTACAGCTTTGTTTAGTAACGCGTGCGTGCTCTGTTTCCTTAGCTGTGATGCTAAATCATCAAAACCGTCAAGTAATCGTCACACCTGACCAAGACCGGAGCAAAAACATACATTTATTATAAATTTTAGTCGAAATAGAGTACATTTGAAAGAGTGGAAAAACTTGGCTAGACGTTATTAGACTTAAGATCATGTAGCCTTTTGAAAAGTAATTGTAACTACAACTTACCACCGTCTGTCTGTGTTCCAGGATTTGTCCCTTTCGATTCGTCTTTGGAGAACAGTCTCTTTAACATTGAAGTAACAGAATTGGTTCTTGTCATTGGTGTCTGCTGCAGCGATGCCATAGAGTTCGTAGATCCCATAGAATTTCTGTCATCGCGTTTCCCGCGCTTGCTGCCGCGGCTGACGATGAAGTGAATGCCCGAAACAGCATCATCATTCATCTGTAGTTGCTGTAAAAATAAACCCAGATTTTAAATATAGTGGAATGTCAATTTAGAAAAGTATTTTAATCTAATATGAGATATATTAGATTAAAATACTTTCTGCAAAAACCACTTAGAAACTCTATAAAGTATATTGTCCGATAGGATTTGGAACCAGTATATAAATTATCATATGCTGATATTTCAAAAACCTAAGTTTTTTTTTGTTTTTAAGAATGGGTAGGTATGCAGCTTATCTTAATGTCAATTGATGGTTTACTTCAAAATAAATCAATCGATTAACATTGCGCGAAATAAGAAAACAGTATATCTGTTTTCTTATTTCGCGCTAGTGAAGGACTTAAATAAAATTTTAGAAATATTAACTGGACTAGAAACCATAGAACTCCACAAAGACCTCTTGAACTTGATTGGTACACATCACGTCATTTATTACATCAGACAAAACAGAGAATGTAATGACTTAAAAGAAAACATGTAATAAGCAACGCCTATCATCACATAAATATTTTTCTATGAACCAGAAACCAAGTATTAATTTTTATTTTAAGACTCATACAAAAGGAGCAGATAAATTAATAAAATCGATTTTTTTTTATATCTTCGATGTCCTTGTAAAATAAAAGAAGAAGCGAAGCTAAAAAAAAGATATAATAAGAGTAGAAACGAGGTAGATACGTCCCAGTAGTTTGTCATATAGACGACATCACAAGAAGACCATACATAATATTCAATCATTTTACAAGACACTCGCCAAAGATAATGATCAACCAATTGTCCATATCAATAAATAAGGTTTTGTACTTTTTCTCGCGATGGGAACAAAAAAAAACAATATTTTTACAGACAGTAAAAAAACAATAGAAATTTTACACAATGAACGAAATAATAGGTAGTAAAAAATAGGTGCCTAACCAATAAGTGCGTGAGATGAACATCGAGTTCTTTCGAACATATATATGTGTAGACAAGCGCAAAATAACCTGTTTACGATGGGATAATAAGAATGAGATTGACATTAAAAATTTATGTTCCATAAATATACAATACAGCATATCGTCGCAACATTAAGAAATCAATATCTAAATTCCACGGTTGAAGGAAATATTGATATTGGTGTAATTTCAAATGCTTATTGTGTAATGAATATAAGTTTCAAACATTTCACACTGACTTTTATTGTATTGTAATAGAACTTTAAGTTGAATATGACACTAAAACAATGCCTCTTTATAATATAATGGGATTTGTGCTTAAAGAAATAAAGACTATTTTTGTTAAGACACGTATACTACTTCTCAACTCACATCTTATATTGAGTATTATTTACTGTCCTCTTTTTTATTTTATTTAAACGGACTAGGAACGAATCTAATTATTTTAGGAAAATATATGTCCTCAGAGTTTTATTATTATTC
Source organism: Hyphantria cunea (assembly GCA_003709505.1). Taxonomy (NCBI): domain Eukaryota; kingdom Metazoa; phylum Arthropoda; class Insecta; order Lepidoptera; family Erebidae; genus Hyphantria; species Hyphantria cunea. Next base: position 898,013 of record PKRV01002451.1, read on the forward strand.
TATTTGATTTGTAAAATAATACATATTATTATGTCACTGTCCAATGCATACTATGACTAATGTGTGTTGTATATAATGTTCTCAAAAGTGTTAAACCTTGTTAATGTTACATTGCTACTATGTAGTAAATGTCGCTGATGGCTCAATTATCCACATTTGTATGTAATTTGTACTTACACCCTTGTATTGTGTTGTTGTTTGTTTACCTAAATAATTAATAAAAATATATGTATATTTATATTTCTCGTATTTAGCTATGCCTATCGTTTATACTTATTCAAAGAGCCTCAGGTCTCACAAAATGTAAATAGATCCCTTTTGTATTCACAAAAGGTCTATAGGTCTTGGTAACCTTTTACATCTTTTCAGTATAAAGGAGCTATTTATAGGTAATTGGTTGGATAATACAACACTGAATTATATATAACAATTATTACATCATCCAACATCTCTAATATAATGATTTAATAATTCAACTTTACTTTAGAAGTAAGTTAATATTATATTAATTAATATATTAGTAAATACTATATAAGTTTAGTGAAAACCAATAATACTTAAGTTTAAACGATGTTACAACGATCACATATTACACAAATATAGATACAATGAAAATAAACGAAAACTCCTAAGTGAATGTTAGTTTCATACTACGGAAAGCTTATGAGTACTACATCATCCATTATCCGAAGCAATGTAATATAATGTAATAATTGTCAAAATATCATAATCCTTCATGGTTACTATATATATTTATTATAGTATGTATGTACTCCTTCAACCGTATATTAAAATGGTCATCAGATGTTCTTAAGACAAATACAAAAGTGTTAATACAATAAAACAAGACCCTGAAAACCGTTCAGAATTAGACACAATAACTGAAATAAATTTTACATGTAAGGAAAAGTGGTAAATAGATACATCAAAAATGGCATCGATAACCCTGAACCGACACACTGCTAAGCTCCATATAGTCCGGGCGTGCAGCATGCTTAAAAACGGACGGGTCTAACCTCTGGTGGGTCGAACTTGTAACTCACGGTGTTGGACGGGGCCATCTCGTCGATCTTGACGTTGGAGGGAGCAGACAGCACCATGCTCCGTTGACGTAGTGGCACCGCAACGCGTGCGGTCGATGGCTCAGGATGCTCTTCTCGCTGGCCCTCAGTAGCTAACGTGTACGGCAGCTCTGCTGGGAACACCTCGTCCCAATACTGATCCCTGATAAGCTCTGGGTGTTCATGGTGCATTTCGTCCACAATCATATACGAAACCTAATAAGTAGAGATTAGTTTATGAATTATCGTTATAATATTTATAAAAAATCATGTAGTACAAAGTTGCCAATGCATTTTAAACGGTTTACGTTGAAAAATCAATATAAAAGGTTTTTCATACGGGTCATACATATAATTTAATAATTTACATTGACATGCAAATGTATACACGCGATTTGGATGTGTATTACGAATAAAATCCAATAACAATGAAGCTCAATATTAACTACCACTTTTTTCAATTTCCATAAAATAAAGCTCTACGTAAAAGATGAATTCATTCATGCGTTAGGTCTTGTCTGTAAATTTGATCATGCATGTATGACGTAAAACACTTTTTTGTGTTTCTTGACTACAGACACTGTGTAAAGGTGTTTTCGCAATCATGACTCAATCAGTCCTACATCTCACTTGCAGTAATCAAAGAGTAAACAAGGCCTCATTCTAGTTTACACTAGCTTGTTTAGTCGTTGTCATAGTCTGTATATGTTTGACGTTTGATACTATATATCAGAACACAAGGACTGGTATAATGAGCAATAATACTCGGACATAAATGACATAACGTATGGTAATATTTGTATGGCAAGGTTTTACTACTGTTAATACATTTTATCTTTTCAAAGTATAATCTCTTGACTATCATGTGACTTAAGGTATTTGTAATAATAGCTTGAACATTTCATGAGCCCCTTTTTCACCTTCACCCCAAGGGTTAAGCCCAATGTTATGTCTTACCCTAGAGAGGCAAACAGTAGAGCGATTTATGAACGAATATTTGCGCTTAAAAAATGCGAAATTATAAAAACCGAATGTATTTTAGCTAATTATCATAATTAGAGACTGTCTAGCGGTCGAGTTGCCATTGTTTTGAATTTCTTGTTTTATTACTTACAATAACTCGACTGTCATTGCAAGGACTTTACTCTTTACTTATTTACACATTTTTTAACATTACATGCAAATATTGTCTTTTACTTAGATGTCACTTACTTGTAAATCACGGTCTATCAGCCAGTTCACTTCGAAGTCATCATCGTCTTCACCGAAGGGGTTAATCAGTGACTCAGCCACTTTAAGCCACCCCATATAAAAGAAGAATTCTAGCGTACTAAATACTGGAAAGTACAAATCTATATTGCTAATTTGCGTTGAATCGCTTGGAGATTGTAACTTATTGTCCACCCATTGACTGCCCAAAGCAGACGTTATAAAATAGGAATATACCGCTATGGTAACTACCTGAAATTGTATTATGAAATTAGAAAGATATGTTTTGGTTTTGAAAATGAATATATGATTAGATACATAAAGAGATAAACGAACCATATTAACTTTGCGTAATTAACAGATAGTCTTTGATACAACTCAACGTGTGAAAAAAAATACCAAATGAATTACTGTTTCGCTAAGACTATTATATTTATCGTTCTAATTATGAAATCTACGTGTAAAATATATCAAACCTGTGTATACACTAACGGTACACTTATAGTGTCGTAACTGAGGAGTAGCCCAGCTTGGCCCCGAAACTTATTTAATTCGTCTATAATCGTTTTTACAGCGAAATCATCTCTTATTCTACCCTCTTTACGGGCTCTGGTCACGATACTGGTTGCCCATACTATTGGTAACCTGAAAATAGAATATAACTTAACGCATTGGCAACAATTGATTTCAAGTTCTTAAATCCTTGTTTTAAACTGTCATTTTAGAGATTAATCTTTTATAATAACCTTGCTTTTGTTATAAGTGCTTCACAGATAACAAAACCGTTTTTGATAAAACAATGTTCTTTCTTTTTATAATTCTAAATCGTCGTCACTGATTATTTCGCTTCCTCAACATCTTATCTATAGAGACGTACTTTGTAATATATTAAACGTCGCTCGATAACCTTACATTACTACGAATTCATTAAGGATGTGCAATTATAGATTATGTATTTTTTCTATTTTCATTTATGAGCTAAGCAAAGTCCTGTAGAAATAGGCAAATTTAAAATCTTTCAACTTTGTAAATACCTTTCTTTTTTATAAAATTAATACAATCCATATATGTTACAATATTGTTAGTTGATTGAAGAACAAATTCTTACCAATGTTTGGATGGTTTGGGAAACTTGACATTCAAATGTTCAAGTATATTTTTTTCATTTTCTAGAAGAAGACCCGATTCAACGAAGTTATCTAGCGTAGGAAACCGTTTCTTGACTCTGGGTGAGATCATCGTGAGCACCATGGTGAGACAGAGGCACACGTAGCGGACTATAGTCCGCCGCATTAGACGCCCGCGTTCATCCTGTTCTCAAATTATCTAATTAAAATAATGTCCCGTCTGTCTAGTCACCTGGGCAAATGTGCATCATTTTGTATGAATAATTTTGTGTACATTGTGTTTGTAAGTTATGTCCCTGTTGTCAACACGGTTTTACGAGCTTATTCTGTAACTAACTATGTAAACAAATAAATAAACAAATAAATATTTTTCGGACATTTTAACACACAACGCCATCTAAATAACTAATCGATTTTAACCTCCTTGGTATTGTAGAATAGATAATAGAGTTTAATTAAAGTAAATTATAAGTGCAACAATCGAAAAGTCAAAGATCAATAATAAAAAGACCATCTTGTCCCTTGGGCAACACAAAAGTCGAGATCGTTTTTTGTTTTTGCGAAAGACGGTCCCCAATTCATGTCATCCACATTTTTTATATTTTTTATCATTAATTCCATCACGACGAAGACTTGAAGACTCGAAGACTTAGAATTGAAGACTTGTAATACTTGACATTGGCAGAAATAGCTGATCCGGCTGATTGCCATATCATCAAAAGAAGAAGAACACAAAAGTCATTCGATTTTTCTAATCATAACATAAACGAACCTTATATTACTAAATGTGTATATGAGTACTGTGAAATTTCGTTTCTGTTTTACCCGATTATGGCGAAACCAATATATGATATAGGCTATATAAAATTCTTACGAAGTCGGGTCATAGTTATTAAACTTTTTCTTGTTTCAGAATAAAAAAGCAAACGTGTAGTCTGGGTAACGCTAAGTTATTACGTTGGGCAACGTGAAAACAAACTAGAAATTGCCTAACACTTGTTGTCTGAGTGGTTGTGATTTCACAAAAAAGTATCCGGTCGAGCCGGCCCATATGTGTCAGCTCTACCAGAGTGATGCCACACTTTTGTTCGGATCGCATCACAATAAAGATTTAAGGCTAGCGCTTCTGGGCGAGCATAATAATTGTTTTCTCTAGACTGTGTACGATATGTATTAAACATTAGTTTCTAAACTATATTAATAGCAGTCAGTTCTGGTAAGAACATGTGTTTTCTCTTTTTTTGCATTTCAGCTGCATTTCGTTTGAAGCCGCGAAAGCGAGTTATTTCGATACATTTAATGCTTATTTTATTTATTGTAATAGGTACGTTTTTAGTGTTTGTCAACTCTGTTTCAATTTGCTGATTTAACAAAAAAATTCTTTATAAGCTTATCAACGAGATACAGCTATCTTACTATTATGTATGAATCATTAAATATTTTTATAATATATATAAATATATTAATCACAATATTGTAAAAAGATAAAATGACTTAAGATTGGGCGATATCATGTACAGCGTTTTGAATGAAAGAATACTTAATTATCAAATAAATTATACGTACGGAAGAATGCAAGTCATAAATTTTAAACCTATCTTACCTAGCAGTCTACCTAACTTTAAATGGATACATTAAACTAGAAATCAGAGGATTTTAGAATGCCAGACCTATAAGTGCAAGATCTCAGTATTCATTTTTCGTATTTATTTACTGGTTAAGAAGTCTTCATATACGTATATGCTAAGACCGTTGTCTCTGATGAAAATGACAGGTTAAAACAACAACCCATAATGTCCCACTGCTGGGCTCGGGTCTCCTCTCAGGAGAGGGTTAAGGCCATACGTCCCCACGCTGGCCAAGTGCGGCTTGGGGACTGGCAAGAATACGTTGTGGCTACGTAAATCTTGCCGTTGGATGTTTTTAAGCCGCCCGAAGGCCTCCAACTAAGCTTCACGACTGTTATCGTATGATAACAACCGGGACCGACTGCTTAACGTGACCTCCGAATCACGGAGACGCTCATGGTAACATGCCACCAGCGGTCACCCATCCAGGTACTGACCGCGCCATCGTTGCTTACCCTCGATGATTGTTTCTAATCACCGAGTGCAACTGGGCTATGAGCGCCCCTTTTACATATATATAATTATAGGGAAACGAAAAATCATAAATAAACTGTGAAGTGTCGTTAAGTACTGAATGAAGCCGCTTTCATTACTGAAACGTTAGTATTATTGTTTGTTTTTTAAATATTTTAATAGTTCACGCTATGTTACGTAGGCAATTTGTAAGTTATGCTTAAGGTTTTCTCATTATTAATAATTCATTTTTATATGATATTAACATAAAAATTATGGTAACAACTTAAGACGCACATGCTTATCTTATTCTAAACTAGCAGATCCTGTGTTATCGTAACCAGACTTCTGATAAATATATAGTTTATTTTGTTAGGTTTATTAGTACTGATAAATGAATCCAAGACAAGAATATCACATATCGCACAGTCATTGATTAGGATTGTTCAGCAGTTAGGTTCACTAAGCACGAGATAGTTAAAATTATGAAGTCATCGCCTTTATTACTCGTATCCTACAAATTTGATAGCGCACACTTCATTTAATCCACAAAAATATCTCACTATAAGTTAGTTTAAGTAACGTCCAAGGTAGAGATGGGTCGTACTAGGTAAATTAGATATTAGGTACACCTGTTCCTAAATTTCACATCAAAAATCCACATAATCTTCTTAATCTCATTCACTAACCATTACTTGATACAATCTCAATCTGCTTATTCCTAATCTTAAATTCTAATATCGTTATTAGGATTTGATAAATGTGATCGTTGGAGCATTATCAAACTGTGAAGAGTTGTTTGTGATATTTATTGATATCTTACAGCGTGAAATGCTGACGCTTATAGCATTTCTAACTTTAGAGAACTCTCTAAGAAACTAGAATAATATATTCAAAATTAGGCTGAAGTCTCGAGAATTTACGACTGTATAGTTAGATGTATTTACGAATGTATGGTTAGTATGTAAGTCTACAAATTCTACAATGAATTACTACAACTGCTTAATCTACCAATAAATTCGAAACTCATTAATAACAAAGTCACAACTATGTACCACGAAGCGTGACGCTTGTGCCTCAACACGCTATAACTCTATAAATGAGCAAAAAGTTTATACAAGAAATTACCAACACGTTTTTATGACTCATCCTGAATCGCTTTTAAATATTTTCTATACTAAATCAATTAGTTAACTTTGGAATCTTCGAGACCCGATGTTACTAACCGATTATATTAAACATACTATTGCTACTCGTAATTTAATATTCACAGTTAGAAAGTACTAAAGTAAACAGTTGTTGCGTAACAAAAATACTGCGAAAACAAATGTGAGTGTCAAAATAATAACGGCTCATAATTTTGTTGATTTTATGTTAATATCTTTGCGCTCATACATACCTGACCATGTATTGTGGCGGAGACGAAAACGGCAATAGAGTCAGGCCAAGGTATAGTTGTGTATTGACTCCACCAACGATTCATTACTACAGTAACATAGAACCCTAACACGAACGATAGAGGGATCACATTTCCATGGAAACTGCAGTAATTTACAACACCTTCAAACACTCTGCAAGAAAATAATTGCAATTATGTTAATAGTCCATTTCACATACAAAACATGTGACAATGTGGAACAAAGCTCATGGCCATATATATGTAATACGACTGTACAGCACAGATTTATAAATTACACATTTCATTAACATTATGCTACCTAATAATAACAACAGTACCACTATTCATCGATTTAAATAAACGTCAACATGTTGAAAATTTTTGTAAGTTGATTAAATCCTTAAGAAGCCGATCGAAATATATATATTTCTTTAAGTCTTAAATTAATTATTTATGATTATCAGATTAATTCTTGAACTATTTTTTTAAGTAAGGATTCGGTCTTACTACATTTGGTGAAATCTATAGCTTAAATAAGGGTTAATTTAAGACATATATGAACAAAAAGTTTTACAAAGCCCTTATATATATATATATACCTTTGAAAGCATTTCTGTTCCATTTTCTAAAATTAAAATAAATTATTTTGAAACTGTCACCTTTTGGAATGTTCGTCCAGTAATAACCGATATGTTAAATTGAGTACATAATACAAAAGCAGAAACACTAGCAGGTCGAGCCAAACTAGTTTGTATATACTTCCCCGCCATCTGAAACAAAATACAAACATATTTTAGAACTTTGAAGTACAACAGTTTACGGAAGAAATATCCTTGATAATTCCTGAAAGTAAAACCTCATAGGCTAGAAATGGAAAGGTCTTCATTGTGTAATCACAACATATATATATATATATATATATATATCTTCTACATATTAATGCAACGTCTGAGACTTGACGAACTAAGCTGATTCCCAAACTATATACTCGTATATTTTTCTACATTATTTGTATCACTCAGTTGCCCGTCGAAAGTTATTTAGCTTAATTGTTACCATTACCTGTTACGAGTATTCATATTCGAATTTCACAAGCAATGATGCCAGACTTCAGTATTACGATTACTGCTAAAATCTCAAAGATTTAATTGAAATAGTAGCTATTTCCTAAAACTAGACAAGTGAACATAATATATCACTCGGCGAAAACTGAACATCCTTGAACGCAATTTTCATGTCCCTGTTATTATGTGTACATTACATGTTTGTATGTACATCTACAGTTATCACATGTAATGGAAATGTAGCAACAATTGTACTGAAGTTAAGACCGCCTGCTTCTTTTATGACATTGGTTTGTTTATTACTATGCGTATGCTGTTTATTCCTACATACCTACTAACAAGTGAGATACCTTACGTCATTCAAGAATAATAGCCCAACAAATAAAAGCAGAGTAGTTAGTAGTAAATTTAATAGCCGTCCTTCGTGTAAGTGATGTATACTAAATACGAATTCGTAACGATTGTAAACGTACGAGTTCCTTTCCGACTATGTGGCATGCAAATTGAATCAAGCAGTAAAGCTAGTCTATTCGCATGTTCATGGGTGCTGAAAAAATTATTAAAAAGTTTTATAACTAATGAATAAAGTAATTAGGCGTAAATAAAATAAGCATGAGCTAACATCCTTCTAGATATGTTTTTTCGCACAAGTGGAAAAATAACAGTTATATTTCTAAACTATTGTCGCCCTCTCGTAAGTTCTTATTGTCTCCAATCTATTTGAGTAATGAAATGAAATAACATGAAATCTCAGTATAAAATGGCCATAGAATAAATCTAAAAAGCGCTCAAAAACACGTTATCCGTATCTTTGTATTCGCAGTTCTAGATACTAACAACATCCAGACTAGAACGTAATCTGTAATAGCATATTAACATTTTGATCTTTTTGTTCTCTGTTATTCAGAAAAAAACAATCAGAAAGAAAAAGAAAGTGTTTTCTAACTTGTAATGGATTTAGCTGAAGGAGAAGTGAGGTGTAATGCAATGCAGATCAAATCTATTAAACTTTAATTCGCCTGAGTTTCATGCTAAGAATAAGGAGGTCACTGACGCGTTATTCTTTTGTATCTGCATTCAGTATTCTAGAGCTTAAAACCGAATCAAATTTTAATTCGCGTGGTTATTACTGAGCATGAAGTTTATTGACATGTTAATTTGCGGTAAATTTTTAATTTGCGAATTATTCTTCAATTAAATTATAAGGTAAGTAATTTGGATATAAATTATTAGGATTGCTAGTAAACAGCACTAAATTAAAATATAATCCTAATAATAACCATTTTAATATTAAAAAAAAAACTCGGTTATCCATCCATCCATCGATATCCATCGAATAAAGGATGATAAAATCGACAGAAAAACATCCCAAAGACCAAAAGTTAAGGTGTGTATTATTTAAAATTGTTTATGTAACTCAGTGATACCGAACATCAACTACACGAAGCTATTAATCCAAAACCAAGAAAGAAGAAGGAGACTATAACTATAACCATTAGCATAATGAACATAAAATTTAAAAGTAGCAATAATTTGGATATAGACACATAAAAGGAATATTTTGTTACCACACAAGTTTAAGTAGGTATGATAGGATACAAAATAACAACGGATTAAATAATCTTTCTTAAAAGTCTCCGTAAGAAAGAGTTTTTATTGAATTAGAAGCTGAGCTGCTGGTATATTTTGCTCTGACCTTGAGGCTTGCCTGACAGAGATACAGCCAACTGACGTTTCTGTATTAAGTTAGTTGAGCATCACGCGATCCGAACTAAACAAGTCTGTTTCGTGTAGATAAGCCGTTTTAAAATGTGTCACCCGTATCATGTTATAATACTTTACCAAACTAATTAGTCTTCCTGTGTAGGTAAGCGCAGAATAAATAAGGTATATTTATTCTTCTCTTATAATACAGTCAACGCCAGATGCAATTTTTATACACGGACTTGTAATTATTTTTGGACGCTATCCGATATTTATATCTAAGTTATTTTTAACTAAGCAATATGTACATTTTAAGCTATTGATTTTAACATTGTGAATGATATTCCAAAACATTTGACGCATGTATCGTATACAAGTTTCACTGCGGGTATTAGATATAAGAACTTACACTAGAAAGAAAACTCGTTTAGAATGTTTCACTTTATATGACAATGCATCATAAAACGTTTCTTCGGAAGATCGCCACGGCATTTGATATTAAAAGTGATTATAAACTTGCTTCAAAAAAGCGTCTCGTGCGCTCACGGCAGTCACTTCACAACAATAAAATGGTCATGGAGCAATTCAACTCGTTTGAGCGCTTTGAATCGTTGTAAACTAACTTACTTAGGGTAGTTACTCATACAACGTTAAATCACTACAACTTGTAACGAATGTTGCCAACTATTATTAAATTTATTTTTTATTCAAGGGACCATGCTACGTGTAGCAAATGCTACGATTAATTCCAGATCGCTATTATGAAGAATTAATGTAGGCACATTTAATAAAATGGCTGTTACAAATGTTATCTACTAACGAAGAAAACTTAAATACATCAGTATCGTATGTTTCTTAAATATTTATTTTGATTTGAGGCGAATTTTTCAAATTTTAATGCAATCAAACTGTTTTCGATGCCAATAAATTTAGAGGAATCTTCAAGAAATAAGTCCGTTCATAAGGAAACTATTTAACCTTCTTCATAGATGGAAATGCGTTTGTATTTTTTTTTTTTGGAAAATCATTATATTACTATCATTTCAGTGACAGGACACCGGCTATTTACGCAGAGTTCAATGAATGATTTTCAAGAAGACCAGTTCCACGCGGCTTTCATCGACGACCGGTTATCTTTACAAGGTCGTTTATACGACTAGGTAATTAAAAATAATTAAGTTTGATCAAATTTCGGTTTTGTATTATCAAATCAATTTAACGAACGTCTAAATCAATGTATGTTAGTGTATATATACCCTTAACTCAGTACGATAGTAGCAGACAAGGTATTACGTCATTTTGCGCCACGGTTTTGGTTTGTCCTTCTATGTGGGCGTATGAACGAGCCAACAGACCGTAACCACTGAATCATCCAATCCAAATGAAGGTGGAGCAGGATATTTTGAAATCATCATATGATATCCGAAATCCTTGCGAAAAAAAAGACTGCTTCTCCCTAACAATTTAAAAAGAGATTGGTTGAGTTCTGGTAACTTATTGCTTGTTCATTGAAGACCCGCCATAAACGGCAACGTGACGTCATTTCGGTAACATGCTAATTACAATTTAAAACTTTATCACCTAGTTAGAATAAAGCGATGCCGCGAAAAGTATTGAAGTTGTTCTTAGAAAAATTCGTGAAATGAAACAGCAGGAAAATGTAGAGACCCTGATGTGTAACTTCATAATTTAAACAACATCTATTACACATAATGATTACCTCGACGTTTCGCAGTTGCCTTGCAGTTAATTTAGTGTTTATAGAGATCGTTTCTATTACCCACATCTATTTACTATTATTTACATCTGACTCAAAGGGTTATTTTAAATAATTTTATTTATTTAAAAATGAAGAACTTGACGTTGTGAAAATTTTTAATTACAGCCGATTCTGGAATCTCCTCAAAGTAGTTTTCTTGCCGCCGCAACCTTTAAGGTTGATATCGATGGTACATGCTTCTTCTCCAAATCTGTAACATATTGATATGTCCCAAGGCTATCAGTAACACTGGTTTTCTGTATATCAAGGATATCGTGCAAACCAACAACATCCATTACTATACAGATGGCAGAACAGTATAAAAGACATTTCCGTTTTTATATATATATAACATTTCTCAAGTAAACTTAATTTATTTAAATTATTCATAAGCACAAAAAGAAACCATTTCTTTTGTCAAATTTTGAGAGCACCTCATACTACAACAGCCAGGATAAGAATCTTGGCGTAGAGAGAAGTCAAGTTTTATGGTCACTTAGAATTACTAACTACTGCTAAAAACTGATTACCAAAGTTTTCTTCGAAAATGTTTCAAAAACCGTAGAGCAAAATCCACAGCACTGTCACCTAATTTGTGCAAGTTAGTAAGAAATAATAGAATTTTAGTTTTTATGTAGTTACAGCTTTATTATGGCCTTGAGACTTTTAGTTATGGGTTTGAAAAGTTTGTTCTCGGAGTTGAAATAAATTTATTCAACTAAGAAATAGTGGAGAATGATGAATGGTAGAATGCAATATTAATCTTACAACCGTTTTGGGACTCCAAAAATAGGTACATAGATAATATTTCTCGTTGAAGTCAATTCTAAAAGAGATAGGAACCTAAACTTACTCCGATACTTTACGCATCAATTTCTTGAGACATTAATTAATATTAAACATAAATAAAATCAACACTGAAATCCAATAATTCAATAAATATCACTATAAAATATTACGAGCAAGATATGTCTCGCAGCTAACAGCACCATTCTGCTACTCAATGGTTAAGTAATAATTTATAGCACCTAGAACTCAGCACAGGTATAGGTATTGAATACCTGTAATAAAATTCTAAGGGATTGAAGTATGGAATATATGAAATATAGGAATGTACAGAACATTAAAGATGAAAGAAGAGACAAAAATCTAGTAAAGGGGGTCTTTACTTTAAGTAACAAAACTCAAAACACCATTTTTTAGATTTTTTGTTTGTGTATTTAAGCGCGTTAATGTAGTGGCTTAAACCCTCTCTCGAGAAGAGACCCGAGCCCAACAGTGGGACATTAACCGATTTGGATGCGGTTTCTTTTCTTTAGTGTTTATTCTACATCAATCAGTTGTCAAATATAACAGTTATATCAGTCAGCCAGAAGAATCACCATGTTTTTTTTATGTATAAGCCTGCCAAAGTGATTCTATTCTGCCCGATAAAAAGCATAAACAGAATCCAAGAGTGGTGGTCACATAACGAGCCGGCCCGTTTGTGCTGAAATCAGCGTGGCTCTTACCTTCTTTACTGTGATAACCAACATACGCAGTCAGGACCGTAGGTTAAGCTAAAGCTAGTTAGTTAATATATTAACTGTTCAGTCGTAGCGAGCTATATGAAAAACCGGCTTAATTTAAATAAGTTAAGATGCCCTGAGAAAATTTCCCCTACTTACCTAAATGTACTAGTAAAATATGTTAGTTATGTAATTAAGAATACATTTCTAAAGCCAATATTCTACTACACTACTAAAGTTCAACTAGAGTTCTTTCACCTTAGAAAAACTTAAATAGAAATCAAAGTTCTTTCATAGGACCAAAGTGTGATTTGTATAATATTAGTATTCATAATGATAGTCCAAACATGAGCTACATATTAAGCATGACAGTATCATGCTGCAGCAATTTGAATTGTTTGTCAGGAAGCAACTAAACTAGCCTTTATATTGTAATGACGTTATGACTAATGCATGAGTAATAGAAGACGGAAGTGACGTCCAGAATTAGTGTAGTATTGAAGGACAATCTGTAACAGCCACGCATTTAAACAAGAAAAAGTTTAAAAGACTATAACCCGAATACGTAAAAACTTTTAATAATTTCTTTTAGCCGGGCCATTTTATTTTGAATATATTGACAAGTCATTCATTAAACTCGGCACAGTAGAGGCGCTACATTGGAACATACATCAACAGTAAAAACATAACTCTTTCTTTTGACTTCGCCCTAGTCGGGTAAAAAAATTCTAATAATTTTGTACAACTTTCAGTTGAACTTAACGGTTCCATGAGGAATTATCGTATTAATAATATTTTTCTAAGTACCTAGCCAATCGCTAGAAATCGTAAGTTACTGTCCTTATTGTAAGTGGGGTCAATCAAAATTACTTAATGATTTAACTTTACGATCTTGTAAAAATCTTAATCCGTTTTGTAATTTATAATGTAATAAAAATAATACAGTATTTTATGATAGTTGATATAACTTTAAGTCGGTCTAGACAGAAAGTGTCTCTGAGCACTACTAAATTTAGAACATAAGAGAAGCTCTAAAAGTGAAATTTAATAACCAAGTACTTATAATCATTCAATTACAACCTCCGTCCTCCGGTGAAAATAGAAATGTTTTCATAAGTAAAATTAGTAAATATAAGAAATAAAGTAGATTAAGACCAAATTATTTTGGAATCCTACTTCCAAAATAATTTGGTTTATTTTGAACATCATAACTTAATAAGCGTATAAAATAGACAGTAAGTTGTGCAAGAGTACAATAATAATATTGTATTTAGATTTGATAATAGTAATTTAGTAGTAGAAAAGTATGCACATGTAAAACTAGGAATAAGTATACCGGATATTGGAAGTTATAAATAAACATTGTGTTAAAATTTTACTATATCTCCTTAAAATAATAAAAAATAAGAACAAACAGACATTTTAGAGAGTAGCCAGGAATCCCACCTGGAGAGTGTGAAAGGTCGTGAAAAAGAAAGAAACAGTATGAAGAATGAAAGTACAAGCAGTAGCAAAAGCAAGAGCTGGTATGAAAGAAATAAGCTAGGAATAGTTTCCAAAGAACATTGGAGGTGCTAGATTAAAATAAACCTCCGTCGTCAGTCCTTGTATCAGCAAAAGAGAAGTCTTCAGGTAAAAAATGTGTGTAAATTAAATTTATTTGTTTTACTGCAGAAGATTGATGCCCGTTATCGTTGTATTCATACTACTCTTAGATTATTGATAAATATTTTACATGATAATTATTTTATAGAGGAAATTGCTAAACAAAGGTAGAACAGGTGTGTTTATTTTTCTCGTCACAGTGATTCTTGTACAACTACAGAGATACGGTATATTAACATACCACGTATCTGTTTTTAGACAAGGCTTGACACTATCATTAAGGCATTATGCATTACATACTAGGCTACTCAGCTATTAAAACAAAAAAACAAGATTATAACCATACAATTTTAGAAAAGGATAACCACGCGACGTATTGCTCGAGATTTGGTCGCCCGCACAAGCACGTAGACCCATCTACATCGTAGCAATTAGCTACGAAGTAACCCTTCCCATCACCCCCGAGGGGTTACTTACTTTATTGACACGATTCAGGCGAAAAGGTTGGACGAATATCAAGGGCTGTGTTTTATACAGGTAGGTTTAAACCATTCATTTTGGTATAAAATGTCTGTTAAATTGAACCGAATAATGGATTTCATTCTTTAAAATGTAATCGAAAAGAAAACACTTTTCTGAATGTGCTTAATATACATATTAAAATAGTATTATTTAATTTTAAAAATAGTACATGAAAGTTAATTATATCTTGCAATGAAATAATTTAACCACTGTATAACTAGTATGACAAACTTAATGAATATCAATGTTTATTTGATTGACATCACTCACGATCATTTTAGAGGTCACAAGTTATTTAATATGACAACATTCTCACGTACTTGTTGCTAACTGAATAGTTCATAAAAATGTTACTACTAAAATATAATGGGGAGACTTATAATTGTTGAAGAGAGATCTGTTCACAAGGCCGCAAGGGCCGGTTACCGGACCGACATTGCTGAAGGGTATTATACCGTATTTACATTATATTCGACAGAGACTAGTTGATCTATTTATCTACCTATATTGCCGTCTCCTGTCTCGATCGCCCAAATGCCGCGCCACTTCGCCAGGTTCAACGAATCTAGTGTCACGTCTTCACTGTATTTGTTATTACAAGGTTTAAAAATTACAACTCGATTACGTAAAAACTTTTGATAAAATTTGTACAACCTATTGACATAGGTTGGGTGACCCCATGCCATTATTACGAATCTATTGACTCTCTATTGACACCTCATTCAATAAAATCGATTCAATAGTTTAGTTAGACACACAACATACACACATACATAGACTGACAAAAACATAACCTTTCCTTTTTGTATACATTAGGCGGAAAAGTGAATCTACTCAGCCTGATGGGAAGCTTGAGTAGAATCGAAAAGTCGTGGTCACCATCCTCATTGTGAATGCAGCTCGGTGACCCACAATCTGGCGACCTAGGGAGATAGTTTTTCCCGCCCCGCTTGTAGAATCATAGCAGGGAAACTCGTGCACTGGTACTGACTTCCAGGTTTTAACTGCTCACGGGCTGCAGTACAGAAACTAAGAGCCGAACCGTTTCGTTCGAGATCATACGTTAACTACTCTAAAGCTGTGACTTCCAAGGCCAGAACGTGTTTTTGTATAGAGGAAAGAAGAAGGAGGTATCACTTGGAAGAGCTTCGTCGTAGTCGGGTAACTAAAAATTGAGATTTTAGTTTGTTGTTCACATTTGTAAAACTTCTTTGATTGAAACCGTACATTGTTTTCGTTGGTTTTAAATTTTCCCAGCAAAGGTGGTTTCTGATGATTCGTGCATTTATGTACGAAAGCGATAGCGTATAAACAACAAACCCTTATTTAGTTTATTTTATATTACGAGTATTTCTCTTTAATATGCCGTAGGGCTATATTGTAATATGCTGCTGATAACGAATAATATATATTTGTATGTATAATTAACATCTTCACAAACAATGTACCATGTACATATTTATTTATGTGATAACGTATGAAAACTCGTGGATCTGTCAAAATATAGTAATATTATTAGCTATATTATATTTTGAGACATCCGCGAGTTTTTGTATTATTTTCTGTTTGACAATTTAGTAGACCAGTTAACGTTTACTATATTAATCCCCTGGTAGTAATTTTAATAAGTCTTTTAATTGTTGAGTAATTACACTCCCACCCAAATTTCACGCTAACCGCGCCTTTGTTAAATGGTGGCCGGAAAGGTGGCCAAAAAAGAAGGTTTACAAAGAAACTAAGAATTAGGAACATGATAGCAACGAAAGTAAGTAATATATCAGATTATTATATATTATCAGATAATAATCAACGCTACCACAACCGTGGTGAGTCTGACCGAATACTAGTATTCATCACCGCATTAAGTGTTATTAGTAGTTTAAGATGCATGAAAAGTTCAAAAAACAATAACCCGACAATGTAAAAAATGTATTTAACCTATATTACCCGGGTCATTATTACCAATCTATTGGCACTTCGTTCGTTAAAATCGGTTTAGTAGTTTAGAGGCTACGATGGAACATACAAAAATACATACACTGCTAAAACTATTACCCTTTCTTTTAGCTTAGTCGGGTAAAAGAAGACTACTGAAGAGTGGAAATAGTTACAGTATAGACTAGCCAGGGACGCAAGAATTGGTTTTATGTGATTGTATCACACAATCTCTTTATTACGCAACAAATAATCGACAATACTAACACCCACAGGAAAAACTTTTTGTAATCTTTTGGTCAGAAATAACCTAGACTTGTGAATGTCATGTAGGCGCTACAATACCTCTCTAGGTATGTGTCACAAGGTTTTCTCTCTCCAAATTAAACTAGTTATTGACTAGACTAATTGTCGATGCCTGTTTTCTGATTAGAAGCTTTAAAATTCATAACATATTTTATACTAGCTTTTGCCTGCAATTTCGTATGTATTCCCGTGTATATAACGGTTATCGCGGTAATTCTTTAAACTGATATAGCTTATAAATTATTGTTTTTTTTTTTTCTCTGACTAACCGCCAACATGATTGGCGCCCTTATTACATCCAGTGCTCTGTCTCACTCCAGTCTATCATTTGTGCCTCTCGCACTACGTGCACACTTACGTGGGTGAGACACCCACTTTTGAAAGACCTATTCTATTTACTTCTACTCTTATGTATATCTTATGTTTATATTACTGTACATGCTCATGGTATTTTAATGCTATTTCTTAGCCTAGTTACATTTTTGCTTATCTTACTCTATTACATATAGTATTCTAAATCATAATTTATATATATATACAATATATAATTAATTAAACATTTTTCTTTTAGCAATCTTTTTTACTTAAAATTACTTTATTTGCTTAAAATTACTATTTTACAAAATTCTAAAAATTTGTCTCTTTCTTTTCCGATCATTATTTTACATATCTTTTCTTTCTCCAGNATTAATTAAACATTTTTCTTTTAGCAATCTTTTTTACTTAAAATTACTTTATTTGCTTAAAATTACTATTTTACAAAATTCTAAAAATTTGTCTCTTTCTTTTCCGATCATTATTTTACATATCTTTTCTTTCTCCAGTTTTACATTTATTTCCATTTCTAGGTTGTATCTATCTAGTGCAAAAATGGGACACTCCAACAACATGTGGGTGACAGTTTGTTCCACATTTGGATCGCAGCTACACGAAGGGCTCTCCCTACACCTGAAGCGGTTCAAGTATTGGGAGAACCCCCCGTGCCCTGTAAGGATTTGCGTAATCACGCCCGTCGGTCTCACTTGTCTCACGACTTTGAACGCCTCCCCAAAGTTCGGAAAAAAAACATCGTCGTCACGGAGGCAGCCTCGCCAGACACGTACCTCCGATTCCACTCACCAAGCGAATCCATACGGATTTGACGCCTGACTTATAAATTATTGAAATAAAACAAACACTAAAAGTTAAAATAACTTTACCGCAATACATAAGCCAAAATCGCATCCAAATCGGTTAAACTTTTCTGAGATTATTGTCTATAATAACAGACAAACAAACGGAAATTATAAATATTGATATTTTGAGTTTCGTTACTTCAATTAAGTTCCCTTCATTATTTTTTCTTCAATATATTTAATGTACAGACATCACCCTATTCGAATTTTAGTATATGTATGGATATACGTCATCATCAGCCTATCGCAGTCCACTGCTGGACATAGGCCTCTCCAATTTCACGCCACTTAGTTCGATCCTCGGCTTCTCGCATCCAGCTCCTGCCAGCCGTCTTACGCAGATCATCACTCCACCTGGCCTATGGACGTTCCACACTACATTTGCCAAAACGCGGTCTCCACTCAAGAACTCGTTTACCCCAGCGGTTATCAGTTCTGCGGCTAATATGGCCAGCCCACTCCCATTTTAGCCTACTAATCCTGTGGGCTAAGTCGATGACCTTTGTTCTCTGCCGGATCACCTCATTTCTGATGCGATCCCTCAGAAAACGCGCAGCATATCCCTCTCCATGGCATGTTGAGCGACTTTTGAATTTGTGGACCAGCCATGCCGTGAGCGTCCACGTTTCGGCTCCATATGTCATGACGAACATGTGATGACCGTCATGACATATGGATATAAGTGTATGTACCTATTTATTTATACTAACTTGTGCCCAAGATATCGTATGTATTGAATAAGGAACTACATATGAAGATTTTTATGGTACAGGGTATAAATGTCCGATTAGAAATGATTACCTTTTCTCATGAAAGTCATGAACACCTCTGTCATGGTAATCGAGACTGCAATTAGTTAGAAAAAGCGGTTTCGAGAAAAAGAACGCGAAAGTTTTATCTTACTTAAGCTCTTTACGTAACAAGAAAATGCAATCCTAATTTAAGTACATGCATGAAACTTAAATAGAAAGAAGCTCGTTTTACGTACATTCTAAATAAGTAATAAAAAATGACAGCCTTTGACTTACTGCCCTCTCGATTACCACGGCAGACCTGCAACTCGAGCCACAAGTACATCGCCAACATTTGAATTCCTCATAATCAGAGAAGGGGCGTTTGGGCACTGGTAATCTCGCTCACTCAATGTATTTGCCGTGTACGCCTACTAGTAAGTTTTATATTTTTGCATATAATTTAAAACGGCTACATTCTTATATTTCTTTTTGTAAAAACAAATATTATTGCGTGAAAGTATCAGTGGGAATACCAGGTATTAAATATGCGGCTGCCGAAAGAGCAACAAGTGCTGGGTTGGTTATTCACGGTCTTAGTGTAATTGTTTGTAATTGTGTGTTTTATTTTAAACTATATTCCGCGAATACTTCTATTTAACAGAAAATTCTTTCAGATATAAGCGAAATATCAAGAAGTACATTGTAATGAGATAACTGCAATATAAATTGCATAATTTATATTTTATGAAATATATTGGTGATTTTTTTCAGTAATAGTAGAAGAAAAATAATTTATGTACAAAAAAGTACAATTTAAACTTTTAAAGCTGCACGCCTGACAATACAAATTAAATAGGTTTCTGAGTTTTCAAATCTTTGATCTCGGATTTTACAAATTATGCGCATACACAAACAAATTTATAAGTTTCTTTAAATTCCTACATTATTTATCATCTTCATAGCCTTTATTATTCCCAAGATATTTTGGGTTGGGTAGTTCAACCGGTTATACCTAAATATCCGTTTTTACACGAAGCGACGAGCATCAGACCTCTGAAACCCTGAGTTTGATTAAACTAGTTATCAGTATATTTAAGGGAACTGTCTTCCCAATAACGATTGTCATAGGTTTTCATGACAACCGGGACCGACGGCTTAACGTGCTCTCCGAGGCACGGTTCCTACATTATTACTTTTCTTAATTATCCCCAGTGTAGATATTTTTATAGTAGGACGTCAAAGAGATGCCAAGCCGTATTATTAATTATAACATATTATAAGTGATATAAATATAGTATTATAAGTCTACGATTGAATCAAATTTTATAGGAGTTAAAACTTTATTACAAACATAGGAAAAGTTAGTGATTTTCGGAATTTAAATTCGCATAATGAATGCTAATCTAACCCTAATTTACTTTCAATCAATATTATGATAAGTATAGCTAAATACAGAACAGAAAAACATACTTTTTTGTCTTTATTCATATGAATTATTATATAGTATAGTAATATTTATAGCTTGTTTTAAAATTTTGTTCAAATCCAACCTGTTTGATGTAATTTTGTCAAACAGCCAAGGAACTTCGAAGAAACTTTTAATATTTCTTAATAGCGCTGATACAGTATTAATCAAAAATAGTACTAAAATGACATCAACAATCAAAGCAGAGAAACGTGCAATTGATTTTTAAGGAGCAATGGACGCTCGGAAGTAGGGTAAGAAAGTGCAGGGGAGGGTGCACTGAATAATAAATAACTCTTGCCTGGAAACATCGGTGTACACCATTGGAACAGCAATAAGACACCCCACCTACGTCAGAAGTCTGTGAAACTTGAACAGTAACTAGTATCAAAGAAACATTTCGATACCGTTCAATACCTTTGGGTAGGGCTGTTTTCTTCGAAGGAATTAAGTGGCTAAAAATAGTTTTAAAAGGTGGGACTTAGATTGTACTAAGACTTTATTATGATAAGGAGTAATCGAGTATTATGTTAGATAGAAATCTACATAAATTATTTCATTTACAAGAGTGCGACAGTCCACTGATGGATATAGGAATATGTTTTTTTTTTTATATATATATATTTAAGCTGCCAAAATGACTCTGCCCTGCCTGATGGAAAGCATGAGCAGAATCCAAGAGTGGTGGTCACCATCCTCAATGCGAAAAAGAACAATGCAGCATGGTGACCCACACTATGGCGGCCTGGGGGGAAGGGGTTGGTGAGGGGGATAGGGGGCGTGGATTGGGGTATGGGCCTCCGGTATCCTCACTCACTCGATGAAACACAGCGTAAGTGCTGTTTCACACCGGTTTTCTGTGAGGCCGTGGTATCACTCCGGTCGAACCGGCCCATGCATGCCGAAGCGTGGCTCTCCCACGTTAATATGTAGGAGGTTTTGGCGCACAATATCACGTTGACCGAACGGGTTGGTAATGGGTTAGTTTTAAGTTTTGTTTGTTTAAGTGTTTTTATAATCAGCAAATATTTGTTTCGGAGTTTGGGTATTGTATGTGTTATAAAGCTTTTATTATGTGTCAGTTTTTTAGTGCCCATAATACAAGCTCTGCTTATTTTGGGACCCCTTTCAATAACTCCCGAGAATCAGGTTGGGATACAGGTGCAGGTAAACTCTCACTCGGTGAAAGTAACAATCAGTAACGGTAGTTGGAAAAAATAATCCTACCGGTAAGAGTAGATAATGGAAAATTTTAATATATATATAAATAATGGCTGAAAAGTACTTACCAGCACTCTTCGATACTATCGATAACTGTTTACTATAACATAACAGCACCACTTATGTGTTATTGGCTAATCATTTTATTCACATATTTTAAAGGCTATTTTCATATATAAATTGTAGTAGAAAGAAACAAAACAGATTAAGCATTTACAAATGATATACCTAAAAAACCAAACAAAAAATAAGTAATTCGTTCACGGTCTGTGGAAAATCATCAACAAATTTCATTTCAGTACATTTAAATAAATATAGGTATTTTATATAGGTATTTCTTCTGTCATCAAATTGTTTAAATTTTTGTGAAATGTTTCCAAATTACTTTTAACTGCTGATACAGTGTTTCTAGCTTAATTTGATTACGATACCTACGATATCATTACCCTTAGAAGTTCTCGCATTGGTACAACTCCCCCGCCGTCTAAGAGACTAAATCTACCGAATTTACGCAAAAATTATGCAAATTGATTCAATGTAAACTTAACCATCGATAAAATAAGTAGGTACCGAAATGCTGCTAATCACGAACAAGCCCCACCTGCTTGAATTTCTATTTATACGAGACAAACACACGTCCTCGTCGCGCCAGTCGTGAAAATGCTCTTTTTTCTTGTGACACATGACTAAATCGATGATTCGTGAGTAAATATTAGTCATCATAGACTCAACAGTACTGTAATACATCTAACAACTACAAACTGTACCTACGCACTAGTGACGTTCTCTAGTAGAACATAATTGATAATTTAATTATTGACCCACATAGGTAAGTGCGAAAGAATAAGACAAAGTCATATTATGCGTAACTATATTTCAGGAATCGCTGCTAGTTGCGACAAACATATCGATTTGCAAGAGCGATGACCTCATGAAACAGCATTTCTCGGTTGGCAAACAGTCCTGAAGCCTCAAACCATGCCTTTATAGTTGGCATTAGAGGCATTCAGAGGCATTAATTTGATGACCATGACTTCTTGCTACAAATAAACTTTGGCATTGGTACCTAAAACAAACATTTACAGACAGGTAGAAGTACGAGAAGTTATGCCAGCTTGTGTAAACTACCACCACGCAAGACCTAAGCAACTTTCACCTTCATCATTTGAAAATGGTGTTTGCTTGCCATTTACTTCAGCCTGAAGCACCTACGTCTCTAATATCAGAAAACACTATCACAATTATGTATGTTCCTAAACAAACTATTGAGGATGAGTCAGTATATCATTTATTCTGATGTCTCAATCTCAATCATTGTAGTGGGTACATTGTCATTTAACTGCGGTCGGTTTTTATGCCTAGGTCTAAGTTATTAATTTGTTAGGCTATGCCAGTAATGCAAATGACTATTTTAGTTTAACAATGTAATACTGATAACTGTGTGTTACACTTAAAGACTGACTTGTTAAAGAGTATATCTATAATCGAATTGAAATAAATTCTACCTGTTCAGTAGTATCAGTGTTTTACATTCGTCGAGTGGTGATAAAAATAATGTTGTGAATTTATTTAGAGAAACTACAGTTTATTTACTGGGATGGTAATATGATAATGGCTATGTAATTTACCTGTCACGAAGCAATTGCTTACAATTCAATTGTCTTTGCCTCTATTGAGGTTTGCTTGAGGATAAATAAATGTGAAGAAAATAATTAGTAGGTTTCCTGAACTTATATTTATGGTCTATGACATTAGTGTTCTATATCCTGTAAAGGTGGAGAAGCTTTAATATTTTTCGTGTAAATAGTGACATTGATATATATTGTTTACTCTAGATTCTTTCACGGTGACGTTTGTCGCCTAAGTTAATTGTAAATCACGAAATGCGTAACGCAATGACTGTACAAGGCGCCGTTTTTGACGTAATCCTTCAGATAAGTGATAACGCTAACTCACTGTCTGACATAATTCCTTTACTTGACGTGGTAATTTTACAATTACTACTTTTAATAGGAAAACGTTTTTCTGGAAAATCCCATGTTGAAAATAAACAACACGTAAAGTCATTTCGATATTTCCTTACTTTATTGTGTAAGAAAGAATACGAATCTTACAAATTTTGTTAATTTTCTAAATCTAAACCAATTCCTCTATGTATAGTGTATGTATGTAGGAAGGTTAGTCTTGATTTAGTTGAGGATATATGGATAGGATTTTTTTCCTTTTAATCAAAAGCAGATTTTCAACAATATCTCCTTACTTAGATTGTTATTTTAACGCTATAAATTACAACAATAAGTAATAGAAAAGTATAGCATTATCGTTAATATCATTTGATAAAAAACCTTGTCCATTGACAAGGCCAAAGCAAAATAAACGTAAACAATTGAACATTTCGTGCAAACAACGCCGGTAGTTTCCATTGACGACACCAGGGTAAGGCGTGAACGACCTTAAAATAGTACCTACATGATTCCCCGAATCCCGTGTTCTGGTGTGTGACCAGGGGATGCATGGCTGATGGGTAGTTCAGTCGCTAGCACACTCCCAGCCAGGGACCAGCGGACCCCTCGGTTGGGTTACAAATCTGCGCTTGCCCGGGTACTGGGGATCTCTGCCCGGGTGGACCTTTATTTCTCCCCTACTCGTGGGTCTAACATGGAAGCTGATAAAAATTTAATAATTCAAAACGATACGGACACAATAACAACGAAAAATGGCAAGGCAAACGGACTCGGAAATGAGAGAGACTGTAGGAGGAAGGTGGTAAGGAATGCCAAAGGGCAGTTCCAAAAGGTAGACGACCCCTCGTCTACCGAAGAGAATGTGGCATCTGTAACGCCTATATCGGTGGGGCTCCCAGAAGTCAATTTGACTGCTGGGAGCCGAAGAACATCAGAGCGCATGCGCTCAAAGTCCGCCACGGATGGTGCGAGCGGTAGTTCCAGTGCGAAGACGGACGCGCTGGAGCTAATGGAGACGGAGCCAATAGACAGCCGGAAACGCGGTCACTCCAGGGGTGGTGAGAGCGACTCATCCCAGGAGATGTTGCCTCCTAAGGTCGCAGGCAGCAGTAGAGGGAGATCGCGTACTCCGGTGTCGGTTCCGTCCAATTCCGCCTTCCGCAAGGCGGACTCATACAGACGAGCGAGGGCGGATGGCGAGAACCAGGCGGAGGAAGAGATCGCCGGTCTCCTGCTGAGGATCGGGGAGACGGTGGATGGGGATTCTGTTCCCCAAACTCTGTCCTCTCTGCAGGAGCGGGCGCAGGCGGCGGTGGCCATAATTAAGAAGGTGGCCACCAAGTCCGTGAACCTGAAGGGCCCCTTCGTGAGGGCCCTCAAGGACTCCTCTTCCGCCATTTCGGGGGTCGTGGAGTCACTGATTGGGGACGTGGCACGCCTCCAGTCAGCAAACGACCATCTGGCGGGGCAGGTGGCTGAGCTCAGCGCTCAGTTCGCCCAATTTCGGGCGGAGCGTTCTGGGCGAGGGGCTCCAGCCCCAGCCCTGGCATCGGCCCCGACCCCGTCACCGGCTCCGGCCCCGTCACCAGCCACGACACCGGCACCGTCTACGTCGCATGGTGGCCCTGCTAAC
>PKRV01002451.1:923552-1047423 GCA_003709505.1 Hyphantria cunea
AGTACCTACATGATTTTAACGAATTCTGATGTATAAGTTACCGTGAGATTGTCAAAACCGTTAGATTATAATCTATCGCGCGAAATTTTAAACTGTCGAAAGATTGAAAACTGTAACTTGCTCGTTAATTCGTTTTAAGGTATTTTCTAATTGGAAATTGATTTAATGTTGAAAATACCTCACAGCTTTGGAATTACTTAAATGAAATTGTGATTAATCAAAGAAGTTCTAACCTAACTCTATATCCATAGAACGGCCTACTATTAAGCCGACCAATCTGGGACAGTTGACAATTTGACGCGCGACAGATTGTGATTTAACGGTTTTACTTACATACATGATAATCTAAAGGGGGAGATCGTTTTTTGTTTTCGCAAAAGACGGTCCCCATTTCATGTCATCCACATTTTTTATATTTTTTATCATTAATTCCATCACGACGAAGACTTGAAGACTCGAAGACTTGAAATACTTGACATTGGCAGAAATAGCTGATCCGGCTGATTGCCATATCATCAAAAGAAGAAGAAGATAATCTAAAGAAAAATAGTACGTTAAATTGTAAGCAGTATGTCACAGTTAACAATCTCTCAACAGTTTACATTTTCGCGAGATAGATTACACTCTAACGGCATTTACAATCTTACGGTGACATTTATAAAGTTTGAAATGCAAATTAGTGTTACAAAAAGTTATTTATATTTTGAGCAATTTGAGCTTGTGTGTGTGTGATACGTGTTAGAAACATTAGAATATAGTAAATTACTAACGTAATTAACTACCATAACTCTCAATAGCAAAAGATTCCTTTTTTAGGAATGATTCTAAACAGAAGAAATTTTAGTTTTAGAAAATGCGTGAAGAATAATACTAAGCCGAATGAAAAATAGAAAAAAAGGTTCTGGTATTGTCATCGGTCTTTGATAGATTAATGGACAGTCTTGATATCATATAAACAATATATTCAAGGGTATTTTCGTGTAACTGTCAAAACCATATCTTTTTTATCAGTGTTTTCTGTGTGACGTTTGATTAACAAAAGATTTCCGTAAATTCGTTCGTATTACGAAGGGTGGGAGTGTTCGTAGCCTAGTTGAACTCGGTGATGAGAAACAATCATCAAGGGTAAGCAATGACGGCGCGGTCAGTACCATGATGGCTGACCGCTAGTGGGACGATACCATGAGCGTCTCCGTGATTCGTAGTTCACGTTAAGCAGTCAGTCCCGGTTGTTATCATAGGAGAATAGTCGTGAAGCTTAGTTGGAGGCCTTAAGTCGGCTTAAAAACATCCTACGGCAAGATTACTTAGCCACAATGTTGTCTTGCCACCACTCGATCAGCGTGGGGACGTATGACTTTAACCCTCTCCTAAGAAGAGATCTGAGCCCAGCAGTGGGACATTATGAGTTGTTTATGAGGGATTGTGCATCAGTCCACCGTGTTGCTCTCTATAGGATTGTATCGCTACAATTTTTAAAATTACTCATCAATCAAATAGTTTATCCCGAATCAACTTTATGCACAAGATATGGTTACAATAGTAACCGAAAGTTATACAAAACCATTGTCTTCAAATTTATAAGTAGTAGGTAACGTCAAAGTATTTGGTTACTACACAATATAAACTCAGTGGTAACTTCAAATACTATCCCGACTATTCAACTCCTCTAAGTTACGTTCGTTGTACCATCTATAAAAAAAACTGAAGATGGTAAGTAGCAGAACGGCGATGGAACGCTGAACGTGGATACAAGATAACTTTCTCACTGTCACTAGTTAATTCCGGCTTAAAGCTAAAAAACCACTCGTGATACAGATATATTGATATGCAGCAAATTTAGAGAGACCTCATAAAATCGGGCTATGGGAAAATATAGCGAAAATAATTAGCCTTATGGCCGGATGGGCCCAGGAAGGGACAAATTGACACTCGATCAAGGTGTTTGCTGTTCAAGAGGGGGAAAAGGGTTGGATGGGTGTGTGGTGTTTGGTTAATTCAAGTTGTCTAGTATATGCAAATAACATAGACGATGTGTATTTAGCCGGATCGACTGTAAAAGATAACTTAGTGGTGCCATAGGAATTTTAAAAAAGAGTGTAATGATAAAACTCATAATGTATATTAATACGTTATGCGCTAGCAGTTTGAAACATCGTCGAAAAAAAACTTTTGTGAGTGTTCAGCTGCTATGAGCACGTTATATTCAGCAGAAACGTTAATCAGACATTGTGAATAATAGTTTGTTCTCACAAACTATTTTACAAAATATCTGAGCCGTAACCGAATCCAATTCATTTAAGATTCGAGTGATTTCGGTTAGCGGCATTCATAGGCGTCGTTACCATCTTAAAGTTTGAATATTTGACTACATTGCCTAAAATAGTTAGTTGTCAGTTATTACACAGTGTTATAAGTACACTTAACACAAAAAGGGTATATAATTGGTAACTATAGTAATCATTTATATTAGCACCACTACTTAAACGGCTATTTCTTCTTTAATAGCGATTTTATGTATTTATCCATTACAAAAACTTATAAATCTTATCGTAACTAAATCGATTTGAAAATATCGACTTGATCGAAATAATTTCATTTCCGTTATCAACCTATTCATCAGATTTTAATGGTTTACCAAAGTTGCGAAAATTCCTATTCGTATTATTGTTTTATGTCTGGACCTGTTGTATTATTTATTGTATTGTATTATTATATTAAAAGTTTGTGTGAAGATAAGTCAGACGATTAACATGTAATGCGTTAACTTCTTATGTAATTACGAGCGCAACTGCGTAAACTGATAAGTTTGTGCTGAATTGTTCCTATGTCATTTACAGCTTCAAGAGAAGTACATACTAACGAGAGTTTAGATTACCATAAGTCCATAATGTTATATTTGGATTATATATTTTACGATTATATTAACATTACATATCATGTTTTCCCTCATTTCTTAATACGGCTTTTATCGCTCTACGTGTGTAAATTTATTACTTTTAATAAGCCGGGGTATTAGATAAGGTTTTAAATTTTTGCAAAAGAATGACTTAACTAACTTAATAAAATAACGCATTGATGTACTTTAAAACAAAATTGAATTACATTTTAAGTCTTATGTGAGACTGAGATATAGTATGTACCTATGTGCATTTACGATATTAAAGTTATCAACTAAAATATTTAATTAGCAATATTACTTACCTGTATAAAACTTTCAAAAAGGTGCCAAATCCTCGACAAGTTGCTACTTCACCGGTATATGTTACAGTCATTTTACTTAAAATTACTTAAGTAATACGAAAAATATCACAGAAACTAGATTAATTTGCGCACCAATTCTCATGAAACAAAAAATGTTCAGCTGTTTATTCGGGAATTATTTGTGTTAAAATCTACAACTTAACACTGTTTTAAACAATGAACTTAGGATTAACACATTGTATTAAACATCATCTGTCCTATTTCCTAATTGTCAAACACTACATCTTTTAATTAAAAAATGCATTTTTCTTGGAATAACATGTCGTATATTTATTTTTACATGATTTATTTACGATTTAATGTTTATTTCTAATCCACCACTACACTCTCCACAACAATGTAAATGAATGAATTGAAGTGAACTGAACTCTGACTGAACCCAGATGGCAGAGAAGATTGACAATATGCGAATGATACTTCGTTACCAATACTACTTAACCGTTCATTCATTCTTACAGAATAACGTACACACACGCATGAACACTCGCGAAAGAATGCATCGCTTAAACAAAAAGTTTGGGAATAAACTGAGAAAACGTCAGTAGCTTCAGTCAATCATTAGCGTTTAAAAAAATAATGTTTATTCTTGGTTTTATGAACCATAGTATTTTTTCTTCCCAGTTTTCAGTTTCTCCGATAATGTATATCATTTTCTGGTAATGGCAAACTGAACGGCAGTAGAAACTGAGAAAAATAGAAATGTTACTAAAATCAGTCAAATTGTTAATGTAATTAAAATATTTATGCTGATTATAGTAGTGTTTAATGCTTATTATTACTACAAAATAATTTCAGGTTACATATCCGAAACATACTTGTAAAACCTTGTAATATATGTAAACCGTAACACCGCAAAGATAGAAATAAAGTTCAAATTTATAACGTAAAGAATCGTAAAATCAAAATGTCACATCACTACATACAACACAAAAAGTACCAAGCAAGATGGCTGATCTTGATCTCGGTTTACACTAAAATATCTTTTTCATGCAATTTAAATGTTTTCTCTCCACGACTTTAGAATAGTAACATCTTAGAAATAGAAGAATTTTAATTTTTTTTACTGAACAAACTGTTAACTGCTTTATATGTGCTAATACTAAACAACTTTCACAATGAGCGAGATTGCCAACAATGAAGGAGTATCTGAAACTGAAAAGCCGGCTCAAAATGATGTTAAGTTCCCGCCTTTCCCTGGTATGATCAATTACACCTAAGTCTGATAAGGTATACCTTGGATAAGCAATTTTGACTACTTAAATGTTGTGTTTCCATTCTAGATCCTACAGAAAATGATTTTGATGAAGATATATCTGAAGAGGAACGAACCTATTATAAAAATAAATTTAAAGGTAAAGGTTGTAAATGAAAGATTTGAGTGAACTCAAACGTGCTAGTACTAGTTATTGTGAGTCTTATATGAATTTCAGATTTAAACGATATTATAAATTGTCGCTTACATTGCACTTCTTGTGACCGTCATATGGGATGTTCAGCTCGCAATGAACGTATACGATCTCATCCCATGCTGCGTACCTTAGTGTGCAATAGTTGTCACACTTTCTACAATAGTGGAGAATTTGAAAAAGGGGATGATGGGTCGGAATTATACTGTCGTTGGTGCGGCCAAGGAGGTCAAGTGTATTGTTGCTCTGATTGTCCTCATGTGTTTTGTGCGGTAAGGTACACTATAATATCTTTCTTCTTAATTATATGACATAAAAAACATACTTTCAGATTCATAAAAATAAAACTTATATTTTAAATAACATTCTGGAAATGAGAGCAGTTAAAACTCAGAAGTTAGACAATATGGAAAAGTTTTGTAGTATTTGTTGTCTATAACAACAAAACTAAAAAATAGCCGCAACAAAAATATGTCATCTCTGTAAATATCAAATGTCTTAACTATCATGGTTCATTCTTTGCTCTTTCCAGGAGCTCCCTTTTAATAGGAGGCACTTTTTTCTTTACTCTATATATCACAATGTATAAGATACAGCTTAGTGACAGACAGTCTTTTAGTAATGGAGTCCGGTTTTACCCTTCGGGTACTGAACCCATAAAACTATCTAATGCTTAAGAATATATTGGTATAAAAATGAGATTATTCTTACTTAGTACAAAGTGTTGTGGAAATAATCTCACTCGATGCTCTCTGCGACAGCTCTCTGTATATGAACAAAAATATAAGATACTTTGTTTATTTTCTTGTCTATTAAATAGTGTATTCTATTTGTACCAACTCTCAATAGATGTTTTGGATAAAATAATAACATGTTTTAAAAATAGAAACTATTGGGGTGTCTGTTTGTAAAATTCAAATAACCAATTTTTACTAAATGTATACAAGGAACGTATATCATAATAACATTTTTTAAAATTTGAGTTCGTTTGTTTATTTATTTCTGGAATGGCACTTTCGCTGACAGATAGCTGATGATATTAGGAGTAACTTGGGCTACTTTTTCTAGACTAACTTTGTCCCGCAGTATTACGCCCAGTAGTTGTTGCACCGCAGGCCACCTAGTATAAAATAATGTTCATAAATGATTGATGATAAAATATTTAAAATGTATGAAAAATCTATATTTCGTAAATACTTCTAATGAGATAATGATGATCAGTTTAATGTGATCAAATATTTAAATATACTTAAGCCATAAACCTGTTTCAATTTTCAATTAATATTTATTTAACTTTTAAAACCCTAAGTCATGTAACAAATTGTGAAATTTGGTATTCCAAATGACAAATACACAACTATATTATGATCATTCAAATAAAACTGTATGTACTGTTTTCAGAAATGCATCAAACGTAACTTAGGTGTCCCCAAAATTAAGGAAATTGAGAATGCAGATGACTGGAAATGTTTCAAATGTAGTCCTGAATGTTTAAGGGATTTACGTGCTGTATGTTGGGCTGTCTTGCGATACTGTGATCTCAAGAACAAGTAATGTTTTTTATATTAACATTTATTTTCTTCTTAATCTCAAAGTAATTGATGTTTAAAAGTATCTAACAATCTTGATAATGAATGCTATTTGCTCTTTAATGTTTGATTTTGTTCATGAAAAAGTTTTCAAATATAATAAATACCATGGCCACTACTCATGCTTTATTTAATAATAGACCATAACATTATAATCTTTATTTTTGTCACACAGAATTACATACTTAACTGAAGATCCAGAATTGAAAGCAGCATATCAGAAGGAATGTGCATTAGACCCATCAGAATGTTGTAAACATAAGACAAACAAGAGAAATCACAAATTTAATGAATCTTTGAATAAGAAAAAGGAGATCAAAAAGGAAACAAATGCTAAATTGGCTGCCAATATTATTTCTAAGATGCCAGCAACTATTCAGGTACTATACTTTATAAATATTGTTGATGTAACAATCTTCAGGACATTGACTAATCCAATATAACTTAAGCTGGAGTGTTTGGTTGAACACTTTAATATCAGGAACTATTGATTTGATGTTAAAAAATTAGTTATTTAGATGTAAAACGTTTCTCTGCAACTGATAGGAACCAAGCATCAATGAAATAAGTTCCAAAAATGTGAAAAGTTATTCTTTATGAGAGATGCAGAAGAAGCATGTGCATATCAGTTCTTATATCTAAAGTGGTATACCTCATTTCTATACATTAGTTGGCACTTCTTAAAAAAATATTTTATAGATATTCTAGAAAATAGCACCTCCAATTTCTCCACTATCTCCATAATCATTTAGATCCACAATTAATTGTAGTCTTCTTATAAAGTGTTCAGAATTAGTATTTAAAGATCTTCAGAGAGTTTAATGGTGAAAAACAATTTAGTACAAATGTATGTCCTAACAAAAAAAATATTCAGCAACTACATACTTACTTTTCATTCCAGGTTAAAAAATTTGCATCCATTAATCCAGATGATTCAATCAAAGTAGAAAAAAAACCCCAAAAACGACCCGCAAGTCCAAAACTGAAGACCCTTTTAGTCAAGAACCCTATATCAATAGCATCAACTGTGACTCCAAAAGTTTTAACTCCAGTTGTTGGTGTGCCACCGCTAGCGAAAAAAATACGGGTATTGCTTTTTATAACAAAATAAACTTATTATATGAAAGCTTTTTGTGCCTTACAAAGATTCTGACTGGAAAAGAAAGAGTTGATAACATTATCATAACATTATTAAAATAATACTCTTCATTCAAATGAACGTAATTTTTACACAGTAATGTGACTTTCTGATGCCATCCTTTTCTTTTCAAGCAATAGGCATGATAAGTATTTCTGAAAAATTGTTTTATGATGTTCGGAAGTATCTCTGATTGTCAAAAATTATCATTTTTTTTTTTATATTTAATCTGCCAAAATGACTCTGCCCTGACCGATGGAAAGCATGAGCAGAATCCAAGAGTGATGGCCACCATCCTCAATGCGAAAAAGAACAATACAGCATGGTGACCCACACTATGGCGGCCTTGGGGGAAGGGGGATGGTGAGGGGGATAGGGGGCATTGGATTGGGGTTTGGGCCTCCGGTATCCTCACTCACTCGATGAAACTCAGCGTAAGCGCTGTTTCACACCGGTTTTCTGTGAGGCCGTGGTATCACTCCGGTCGAGCCGGCCCATTCATGCCGAAGCGTGGCTCTCCCACGGATATGTATATCATCTCATATTTCATCAAACAATAAAGTTTTAGTAGGAAAAAAATTTACTTTAACTTTTAGGTTTTAAATTCACGCGAAAACACTCGGCGGTATGATGGCGTCTGCTTGTGACGTCACATAATGGACTTGACGTCATGAGCGAACGCCACGTGTCAATCATAGCACTTAAAAACCGTAAAGTGATCGTTGAATAAATCCGAACAAAATGACACGTGACGTAACTCGCTCTGAGTGGTGTTCAACTTAACATGGCGGATTGATAAGACCCGCCCTATATCACCCTAAATAAGAAAATTAATAGGATTTTCATACTCTATGAACCCAAATTCATCAGATAGATACATATTTTTAGTGGTTCTTGGTTACTGTTATCATTCTTATTGTCTGAGTTTAATTTCAGTATTAGTATTTTTGCATGAACAACTGGCAAAACATTGCCAGTCTAATTAAACTATTGTAGCTTTTTTTTCAATAGATCACTAAATTAAATAATTACCAGTCTTTGAACATATTGTCAACTCACAGATTTTTCTTAATTAATCTAAAGTGTAACCAACTAACTTATATTTAAATCAGGATTAGTTTTAATAATAATTTGAATAACCTTTTCTTGAACTTACTTATTTGTGTTTCAGTTGCCAACTACAATAAATACTCCAATAAAATTTCAAAATATACGAGAAAGCAAAGCTATGGCTACTTATACTCGGATAAAACCCAAAGTAACACAACATTTACCTATACCAATCGTTAACAACTGCTTCAATGGATATAATCTGAATATGTTTCAGTGCAATAATCCAGTAAATGACAATATCAATTTGTCATTGGACAGTTTAACACAGGTAATTTGAATATTTTTAGTCAATTGTTTTATTTAATGCCCATAAAATTTATACCCCTTAACATTTTAATATTTTTTTCCTGTTTTTTTTTTGTATAATAATTATTTTGAGTGAAATTTATATGCAACAAGTAATAAATAAATACATAAAACAGTTTCTGCATACTAAATAAGATGGATTGTAGTTAGTGAAACAGCCCACAGTCCATTAATTGTTTTGAACAGAAAGTCTACTTCTTTTGTTCAAAGTAAGTCACTGTGGCTTATTTTCAACAGTGTCACCATAACTATTCAACCTATGGGTATTGTAAGAGCTGACTAAGAAAGTGAACAATGCAGGACAATATCACTGCAAAGAGATGGAAAACTACACAAACCCTTTATCAAACAGTCTGACCAGCGTGATATAGTAGGTCAAAACATCCGTTCTGAGGCTAATGATGTTGATTCTGCTTTCTGTAAATAAGTATGTTTGTGAAAATTTTTAATTTTTTTAACCCTATATTAAGTAAAAAGAAAAAAATACTATGCATAGTATCTGCAAGTAGTAAATACATGAATGCGTTGTTTTTTGTTTCTTATGAGCTTATTACTTATAGGGATTAGACATGGCAGCAGTAGCTGCTATGTCCAACAATAATGCACAGGATGATGATGTTGTCTGCACACCTGATTTTCCCTTGGAGCCATTATGTGAGGTGTGTATTTCTTAAGCATTTAATTTGCTTTAGTAATAAGTAGGTAATTGACTAATCTGTTCTGGACATCTTTTAGTAAAATAACTTTTAACAATTAGTTTCTAACAAAACGACAGGCTATAAATAGATGAACAATAATTGTTTTTTTTTACCATGCCAAAAGGGGAAATTTCGCTGTCGGCAAAGAAATAAATAATATCACGAAAAAAAAGAAAAGGGCAATAACACTACATAAGACATTAAGATCCATTCTTTGATTATTTTGTAATTATATTATGTTAGGACCGCTAGACCTGTGCGGTAGTTGCTCAAAACTCTGCCAGATCCTCGTCTCCTGGTTAGTCTCCCAGTCTCTTGTAATCGATTCCAAGCATTCTGGATCGCTCGCCGGGAAAAACCCAGCTGCAACGCCACAGAACGCAGCGAATGGCCTTCTTGAAGCAATGTTATGGCCCTAGTTACATTTGGTAAGTCCATATGTCGTCGAAATCTCGGCATTACTTTTTCAAAATGTTAATTCAGCCATTAGTTAAACAAAACTTAAACCGTTCTTGACAGAATCGTCACTTTGACTAAGTTAAAATCCGTCTTAAAAATCTGGTAGAATCAAGTGTTTACAAAAGATTATCAAAAACTATCCATTAGAAACAATTATGCAGCTGGAATACTCAAAAAATGTTTGTAAACAAATAAGGTAACTCCACAATAAACAAGAAGCTACTTGAGAACGCATAAATTTTTAACTATCGCTATCGACACAAAAAATAACAAGTGGCCCTTATTTTGTTTTGAGAAGAACATATATAGCAGATATCATTCACACTGTGTTTAAGGCTTATCCATGTATCCATATCGACGTTAGCAATTCTTGTGCAGTGATCTGAGGCCCATTGATTTATGGCGTTGTATACTTTTATTCGTGTATCGGTATTCAAATAGTTTCCGTACCTTTGGCCTATTGTCTATTCCTTTCAGTGCCGCTTTTTTTAGTTTGCACCTTAAGTTCAACACTACTAGGTTGTGATCTGATTTAATATCTGCCCCAAAGTATGTTTGTGATATCGTAATGTAGTTTCGGTATCGTTTGTTTATCATCACGTCATCAATTTAGTTCCTTTCAATGTGGTTTTCCGTGTGCTTTAGCGATGTCCATATGTATAGCCGACGAGGTGGTAGTATGAAGAGGGTGTTAATCAGTATCAGTTCTTTTTCTTGATAAAATTACGCACGCCTGCCATTACGGGTTCCAAGACCGTAAGCATCCGTAACTCCCGGTACGACTCCTGGTCCCACCTTCGCATTCATGTCGCCCATGACCACTTCAGTTTTTAGTAAGGTGTCGATGTCTTTGTACAAGTCATCTATTTCTGTAACGGGTCTATATTCAGTGGGTGCATATACCTTTACAATGTTAATATTTATGTTTTGGCTTCCAATTTGACCAGCACGGCTCGATTGGACGAAAGAACAAAATTAGTGAGATTTATTTTGTGAGAAGGATTTATACACCACATCGTTCTGTTAGTTAGTCACCTCCTAAATAATAGAAGGCATAGTCATCGGGTGTTATACATTTGTCTTGACCTGGCTATTTGGTATCACTAGTACCAAGAATGTCAACTTGTAGACGTGTGATGATTTTTATAACGTTAGGGAGTTTTCCGTCTTGCTTTAAACTTCTCACATTCCAAATTCCGATCCTAATTGTTTTTATTTCATACTACACTCGTTTAATCTTGTTACAGGTCACTGAAGATAATGATGATGACGTTGAATGCATTACACCGGGTCCAGTTGCAGCTCCTAAAATTGTTAATCCACCTCCTTTGGTACCGCGCTCAACTCCTAAAATATCGGAAATCACTTCCGACAATATAATTCAAATGACTGAAAATGATGTCACTGTTAATGAATCGACTGGAGGGTTGAAATTCAGGGTTGATCCCCAAACTCTATCATCTAACAAAATGTATCGTTTACCGGATGGACGTATATTCGCTATTAATGCAAATTCTAATATGCCTGGGGGATATTCTGCTACTATTGTAGCCGTTACAGAATCAAATAAAACAGCGTCAAAAGGCACAACCTTTGCAGCTAAACTTAGTTCCGTCTCTACTTCAACACCTGCTAAAAGTAATAGTAACCAAGTTACGCGTTTTGTAAATGCAAAGAATAACATTGCAAAGGTTACAAAATGTACAAAAACATCAGAAACCTCGACTAGAGAATGTGATTTAAATGTACCTGTTGAATGGTACAGATACAATTTGATTGACGCTGTTGACGCTTTGGAATATTCATTGTCTAGGCTTAATAAATTAAAGACGGAAGCTACCTCTGTATATTTACGTACTAGATCTGTAAATGAAATGCGACATCTCCATAGAACCTTAGAGCGATTATTAAACACGTCTTCTACTAGATTCGTTGAAATTAGAGAAAATCTCAATAAGGGTCTAAAACAGTATGTACTAAAAAAAACAGGTGGTGGTGGAACCAGTGAAGAAGATGATGATGTAGAAATATTACCAGACATTGATGAAGATCCAATTTTTATAGACGAAAATTCAGTAGAGTCTAATATGAATGGTAGCGAAAATCAAGAAGTTGATTTAACTGGACCTGGAAGTAGTGAATATAATGACAGTGGGGAAAACAAAATTGATAATCTGTCTAAAGGGGATCCTCTTACTATGTTGGGAGATAGTGAGGGCAGTCTAATGTTAACAATTCGACATAGCACTGAAAGCTTGGAAAACAATAAAATAAAAAAAAGGAAGACTAGCAATTCGCATGATAATGTAATGAATGGGATTGAGAGTTCAGGAAAATATAGTGCTCACAAAAATGATAAATCCCGTGGTATTAATAGGGTAACAGAAGAACATCAAAGTGAAGATGAAGTAAGTATTTCCCGAACGACAAATGTTAAGGCTGATAATGAAATAAGTAATGACAATGTGAACGAATCTGTAAGTAAATTACAAGTTCCAATTGCTAAAGTTGATTCGGTTGCTAAAATGGAAGTTTTGGAGGATGAATTACAGAAGTCTGATAAAACAGACCAGGATTCTGATGATATAGTGCATGATATTGACCATAAACAGGAAATTACCGATAAAATTTTAGATGTCGATATTAAAGAGGAAAACAGTAATGGCAAAATTAAAAGTCCTCAGCGTAAACTGAATGATTCTATTGATAAAATGGAGGATTCTATTGTTAAAATAGAGGATCCTAATGATAAAATGGAGAATCCGAATGAAAGAATAAAAGAGTCGGGCAGTAAAATTGATGAGAATGAGGAATTAACCCAAGATAGTGAGGACAAAAGTCGAGATAATGATGATAAAATGCAAGAATCAGAAATCACCGAGGAGCTGATTGAAACTTTGTTAAAAGATGATTCACAAGATGGTGCCACAACAAATTCCGAAGTTCCGAAACCGTTATCAGTTACATAAGATGTTGTTTTTATAATCTGTCCTAGTTAAGGTTAATATATATATATGTAATACATATACATAAGTTAGTGTATAAGTACATAAATAAATGTGGTCAAGTTAAGACTAGTGTTCTGTAATTTCTAAGATCATTTAGACAAAATCCTGCACAATTAACTGAATCACTAGATAATTTATTTACATGTTCACAGTTTGGTTATTTATGTCCAGCTTGAAATAATACGACAAGTAGAGACTTGTTATGGGGACTACTTCCTTTTATTGTTTTGCCGTTCTTAATTCATATTTTATTTCTATGGCATAGTAGAAAGACACATAAGAACCGCACAGTGCTACCAATTACAATAGGTAAGAATTTCAATGTTTTAGCGAGAGTAAATGTACCACGTTATGGTTTTTTTCATTTTAGCCTGATTCATAAACATTAAATACTTTAAGCAGCGGTTTTGTATTATTTTAAACTTTAAGGCGGTAAGTTTAAAGTTGAAAAAAAATACGGACCTGCTGCATAAAGTATATGAATAATGCTGTTAAAACCCAATTATATAAAATTAAAAAATAATGATCTGAATCTTTGAATTCGGTTTTCGGGACGTTATTTCGAAACCGTGTACAAACATTGTTTCTCATATATTATAATTCGATTATTGAATTTCTTATTAGCTATTTTAATGATCTTAATTTTTTTAAAGTTATTAGTTTTGCGTTATTTATAGATTTTTTTTTATTAAACATTAAAACACGTTCGTGCAATTTCTATTTTGTCCATTTTTAGTTATTTCTTAGTAGAGTCAGATTGGATGTTCCATGTTTCATAATGAAAATTGTATGATAACGCACTATTTGTTAAAAAATATAAAATATGCAATAATAGCTATCGCCCGCGGCTCCACTCGCATTAAATAATAAAGAGTACCCTATGTTGTTTATAATACCGCCAAGAATATGTGTACAAAGTTTCTTGATGATCGGTTAAGAAGTTTTTGCGTGAAAGCGTAATAAACAAACATTCACATTTATAATAGATGAAAGAAAACGGATTAAAACTGCATTTATTAACACTGCATAGTGCAACTATATATTCATCATGTTTTGTTTTAAGAATATATGGAAATATGTTGGCCAGAAATTAAAATTCTTGAAACCAACGCATTGTTTAATAATGTGCAATGATGTTAAAACGAATCTAACCAAAACCACATATTCCTAGATAATAACTGATAAACATTATTTCAATGTGAATTGAAGCCCAAAGGATGGTCAATATTATGATTCCGTACCCAAAGGGTAAAACGGGACCCTATTACTAAGAATTCGCTGTTCGTCTGTCACCAGGTTGTATCTTATGAACCGTGATAGTTAAGACAGTTGAATTTTTCATAGATGATGTATTTCTGTCACCGCTATAACAACAAACACTGTATAAAATAAATATTTAAGTGCCCTCCCATACAAGAAACGTCATTCATTCATTTTTGGTCGTTTTGGCTCGATATTAATAATAAGTAGGCTCTTGAAATTTTTAGATAATGGTACGGAACCCTTCCTGCGCGAGTCCGACTAAGTAGGTAAGTTGGACCAACTCATGAGCGCTTTTAAATTCTCAGCATTTAAGTCATTTTGATCACGAGACAAGTATCTGTAATAGTAAGCGTTCTAGCGCTGTTTATTAAGACGAAATAATTAATAACAAAATGCTGAAGCCTCGATTAACGCTCGATTTTACTTTGCATAAAATTTTCAAACCGCGGGCTACATATGAAAAGCGTGCGTCTCCTATCAACTTTCATTTGATACTGAACTGAACATGCATGCGTATAGTGAAAGCTTAGATTTGAGATATAGAAAAATGGACAAAAAAATTTAGCGATGCCCATAACAAAATTAGCACCAATTTCAACAAACATTTGTAATAACTTTCTTTAGAATACGGATACGCAAATATTTAAACTGATATGATACAAATAACTACATATATAATTTACACCTTACATTTTAATTTAGTGCTTTTAATAAATGGTAATATTATAGTAATTTAATATTTTAATTACCAACAAAGTTTATACAACAATATTGCAATAAATTGGCCGTCTTTATATACGGTAGAAATATTTCTTGGGCGTATTAGTTTTGCATCATTTCTGAGCTGATGAACCTGGTGATGCCCTAAATAATTCAATCCAAGGATTTAGGAGCCATTCAATTTTGTCTATTACATTTATTTTATGTGCAGCTTTCTAGGTTCCAGACTAAAAAATACAAACTACTATAACGGATTTCAAATTTCCTTATGCAGCTTAATTTTAGTATAGGTAACCTAGGTATTGTATTTAGTTGTTTTTCTATAATTTTATAATAGCAGTTTAAAGTTATTTGTTTATTTAACACGATTTATTTTGCTTGTTGTAAATAAAAGTCATTTAGTACAATTAAATAGTTAAAAATAGCAGTTACGGTTCTAATTCTTTCATTGTAAATTGTATATATCGCAGTTTATTGAGTAATTTTCCCTTAGAAATTACCGGTATAGGACAATTGACTTTAGTGTTTTTTTTTTATAAATGACTCCCAAGATTTTTTTTAAATACAGCACAAATATTAAAATTTCTTTATGTATCCTAGAATTAATGTTCAAAAACAA
Source organism: Hyphantria cunea (assembly GCA_003709505.1). NCBI lineage: Eukaryota > Metazoa > Arthropoda > Insecta > Lepidoptera > Erebidae > Hyphantria > Hyphantria cunea. The sequence continues at coordinate 939,136 of PKRV01002451.1, forward strand.
GATTCGACGGCTGTTATTTTCATTATATTGAGTTTATACATGTTAATTTTTAAAAATACTTATAACAAATAGAAGGAAAGAATTTATTAGCATCTTTGAATGCATAAGTTTGTTTTGAGATTGCGTGTTGAAATTGGACTAAGTTTTTTTTTTTTAGGTTATTTTAGTTATAATTATTAAAAAATTATAAGCTTTCAAATATTAGCAGACAACTCGATTCTCAATACTGGATATGAAAAGATAACTTACTGTTACACTTAATCATTTTTGTGTTGTGTGCATGTCCTTAGCTATTCGCTGGCGCCAGAATCTCGTTCTGAACATATCTAATTTATATTATGGCACTATTATGGTAGTGTATCACTGACACAAGTGTGATTGATTGTAAATCATCGTTTAAAAGACTCGACTGTGTTCTTACAAATAAACGGTCCATTTTAAAATTCAGCAAGAAATTTGCGTACATATATTATATACTTTGCAGGACGATTTTTATGCGTATCGAAATTTTTATTCGTTTTCTAGACTAAGCTGCTTCATATTTTATTTTATAAATGATATGTGATATGGTTGATTTGATTATACAGTGGTTTAATATTTCAATAAGTATAAACGATAAAACGTCTGTTTAATTACATGTAACATTACATATTAAGTAAAGTGTATTTGTGCACTCATATGTTTAATATAAATAATAAATCCTCGCTAATGTTTGTATTTTGTAATAATGGTATGCTATTGTGAACCAGTTATAAAGCTGCATATTTAGATAGCACTGGAAGTGTACGTGACAAAGTAAGATCGTTACGTATTTTTTCTTTATTTTATGTAAAATAGATGTTACATACAATTAATTGGTATAATATTAAAACGCTATACATAATTTTGCATAACTTTTTAATATTGCATTAGTTTAAAAAAAATAATTATGTAATTTCATGATATGACTTTGTGGTGTACAGACTAATTTTTTTTTCAATTTATTTGCCAATTAAATTATTGAGATAGATAATAGTCCCAATGTGTGGTACTATTGTTCGGATGTTTCTGGACGAAAAAAATACAAAACTGTATTTCAAAAGTTTGTTTTCATTATTTTAAAAAATTACCGTTTTCCCTATATTCTTTCTAAAATGTAGCCCCTAAGATTACCATTAGAACTGATCAAAATTCATGTTCAGATCCTTGCAAGGCCTTTACTCCTATAAAAATATGTGCGGTATTATTTTACTGATTATATATTTTTGGACTGCAAGAGTAACCACTTACATACAAATTTTAGTACTATAGATTTTTGACAAACTGTCAAGGGTCAGTAAAATGAATAGGATGAAGGAACTATTGAAAGGAAAATGTTACGGTATCCAGATATACATACTTTACGTATCAATTACGTATATTTAATTTATAATATTTCAAAAAGAATATGTCAATATGGCCCACCTGATTTACGAGACACCACTACATTTAACGTTGAGTACTATGTCAAACTTATGTTTTCAATGACAAAGCTCTGCTTAGTTTGGGACTAGATGGCGTTGTGTGTTAAAATGTCCGAAAATATTTATTATTATTATTTATTTATTATTATCATTTTTAGCATCCGTTTTGATCTAATTTCTAAAGTGGTTTCAACAGTGACGAGAAAATAAATCGCCAGGTGAAATATAAGGTGATCTCAGATTACTGATGTAGGTTTCTTTGGCAGCCGGATATTTTTTTTTTTGTTCGTAGTTACCAGATGCATCGCCATTATATTTTTGGTCGTATTTTCTTGGTGTTTGAAAAAGCGACATTGCTGTAAAGTAAATTGCTGGTAAATAGTGTTTTGAGTGCTCTTACCTTGTTAATAGTACGAAAAGTAAGCAATTCACTAACTATTGTGAAATACTATTTTTTATGCTTTTATAGACAACCATCTTACATCCAATGTCACGGGGGATTTTACAAGCATTCATCAAAGGGACAAAGACCACCCTTATTTAAAATAAAAATTTAGTTATCAAAGTACTGTCCCATGTGGGATGGAACCCACGACGCTCAGCGCATTAGAAAAGGTCGAGGTGGCCGTTTAGATTACTACGTCATTATCGTAGTTAAGCGTATCCTGACTTCTTTAATAGAAACGCAAAGAAAAACATCTTTGTAGTGTTACACTGACATAACTGTGCTTGATTGTAGTATATGCCATAAAGACTCAACACAGTTCCAGACTTTCCGACAAATGGGCTAACTATTACTTTAAAAATTAACCTAGCGTTGAGTAAATTGTTAAGCATTTTAAGAGAATCTATTGTCAAACAACCGTGGGACAACCATACTTTAGCACATATGGGCCCCGCTCGACCGGAGTATAATATACCTAGAAAACTTGGTTTAAGAAATTCTTTCACAGGTTTTTGCTGATTGAGTGACGTTGCCAGACTCCAAAATTGCTCCCACCTTGATTCAATGGGCGAAGGATGTTAGACTTGTGATTCTTTACTGTCCATAAATCATTAGTATTAGTTACTTTAATTCCAAATTGCACTTTCCACAAAATGACAAAAGTTTTCTGTATTACCTGCTGTTAAATCAAACACACTACTGCGGCAGTAACATTGTTTTATTACAAAACCATACACTATGATATAGATATCGATATGTAGTCGATACTTACAAAACGCAAACAGAAGGTATCGTAATCTGTTTTAAAATAAGTTATGACAAAATCCAAATTAAAAACAAACCATAAAATGAAAGCAATTTTAATATCACAATGATGCACTTAGTAAAGAATTTTATAAAAAAATCTTGGTAGCTATAGTACCTATGTATTTATAAAAAGTAAAAAAAAATACTTCTAAACTATCGAGTTTAGAAGACTAGAACTTATCTATATACGTTGTGACCTAAAAAGAAAAACAGTGTAATTACATTAATGAAGGATAACAAAAATCAAATGTAATTATATGAACACGCCAAATTTACAACTAAATTCTTTTCGATAAACTTGTTCCTATGTATTTTAAACATGGAAGTAAATAAGGTAAATAAACGTATGAGCTAATTTAGCTGTTATTCGCGGAAGCTGTTTTGGAACATTTAAAAATAATTATAGGTAGTACCCTAAATAAATAATAATTAAATGATACTCAGAAGTACATAAATAATTATTAGAAACATTTTAATTTATTGTCATGCTGAACTGGCTGCCTTTTGAAACTGTTGAAAGAAAATGCGGTTTTATACAGTCTATATTCAGTTTGAACATACTGTCTATCTGTATCAGCAGATTTCTATATTAAGTAATTGTGTGATATAAATTTATTTCAATAGCTGCAGAAATGTAAATAAAGAGCAGTCAGTAACCAATTCGGGTAATGAATCTATTTGCCATACGGATTACACTTCTTGCGAAACATAGAAACAGTTTGTCCTTAAATTATACTAGCATCATAATTACATATTATGCAATTTACTACGATTAATTAGCGTATGTTTGTGCAGAAAAATATGTACAGAGCTAATAAAATAATATCAAAGTTTACCTACATTAAGTTATAATTAAACTTATGTTAGAAGTTTGGAATAATGCTAATGATGTTTTAAAAACACTTAGAAACACTAAAAATTGCATTGATAGTTGTAGTTTTTCTTTTAAACTTTACCACACTAGCTTGCCAGTAGGTATGTTACGCATGTAATCCATGAAAGTAGCTTCTTTTATAACTGACTTCAAAAAAGGAGGAGGTTCTCAATTCGACTGTATTTTTTTAAATATTTGTTACCTCAATACTCTCGTTTGGGTGAATCGATTTTGATGCTTATTTTTTTATTTGAAAGCTGATGTTTCCCGTGTGGTCCCATTTCAATGTGGTCCAGTTCTTGAAGTCGGTTTATATTTTGTTTGTGTTTGTCATGTTTCAGACGTATGGTTGAACTTTCTTATTTCTTTTTAGAATCAAGTGTAAGTAGTTAAACTTGTTGAATTACTTACAGAAATTAAGAAAGAAAGCCCAGGTACATATAAAAACTGAGAATTAAAAATATTTATCTCGGCAATATTAGCAATATATACTAATAACGGAAGTGCCCTTTCCTGGAACGTTCTTCATGATATACTCGCATCGGAGAATAGTTACCGTTCGACGATCCATTAGCGTTTAATCCTGAAATCGATATACAAAATTTATGAAAATGTATTTCTTAGTTAGCTAAACAGGTTACTGAGGTAAAGGGCCAGATAAATTTGACGATAGGTACTAAAATCATTACCTAGTTCATTATAAACTAGAAAACATTTAAAACATTTGCTGAAAGTATTACACATTTGTCTTTTGTTTTAACATTAATAATATTCTAGAACACACACAATTTCAATTTTTGAGAGGCAGTAGAGCCTCGCTGATTTCAGCATGAATGACAGCATTCGTGGTGTCGTGTTTCATTGGTGAGTACGAGACCGGAGGCCCAATGACGCAGGAGCATCAGTAGACCGTCATAGTACGGGTCGCCTTGCTGCATTGTTACATTGTCTGCATTGGTAATGAGTATGGTGACCACCACTCTTGGATTCTGCTTATGCTTTCCATCAAGCAGTGTAGAGTTACTTTGGTAGGCCCGTACGTAGAAAAAGAATGCACCCGAAATAATCAACTTTTATTATTTTTTTAATGTATATATGTAGCTACATATGGGCAAAGGGGGAGCGGAAATGGAATTCACGACGGCTGTAGTTACAGTCGAATGCACTTCCACCACATAAACAGTGAACGTTTCTTACATTTATACAATAATAAGCAACAATATCATCAAGTTACCTTTGGCGTTAAGCTGTCCATCTACAGAGCAAGCTTTTGAAAAACAAGAAATAAGAATAATGGGTTAAGGCGAGGACATAGCTTTAAATATATGTAGGTCCTAATAGCTCACTTATGCAGGTATACGTCGAGATAAGCAAATGAAAGTATCTCTTTTGTCATGAATTGTAGTAAAATATTGCACAGTTAAAGTCCATCGGTCCTTACTTTTTTAATATTGTTAAGACCGACCTGTGGCGGAATACTTTAAAAATATACATGAAACGGTCAAAACAATTTGTGGGTAACTAAAAGTATTTTCCCATGTGGGGATTGAACCCATAAAACTCAACACAGTAGGAACCGGCAAGCTAATCGTATAAATGACTACACCACACGTGCAACTGAGGGATTAAACGGACGCGTAAAATATAAATCTCAATAAAGCAATATAACACATACTTACAACAATATGAGGTATAAGGTTACCCACCGGAGTCAAAAACAAAATTAATATCAATGTAGTCTAAGAATTTTTATATTAGCGTATGGCAAGGCAATTTGCTTTACATTTTCAAACATCTTATAAACGTTCCCCGTTAAACATACCTTGTAGTAGATGATGCGGAGGCGCTACAGCAGGCGCGGCGCACCTAGGTGCCAGCAGCAAGTGGTACAGAGCGAGGTAGATGGCTGCCGTCAGCAGAGCGACCACTCCAAGGGCGCGGTAAACACTTCGGATTGACTCCAGAGGCTGTTCCATCGACACGAACCCGCTGACGATCGCGCCTATGCACCGCCCTAACAAATAATGTTTGATTGTTAAATGAGGTGATATTTTTCCAAGTTTCAAGGGAACTTTAGAAGCTAACATCGTTACATTTAAAAAAAAAACAATTGACTCTGTGCAATTTAGATTGAGTCTTTTTTCCCCCTTTTGTTTTCAAGACAACTCGCGCGCTAGGAATATTCCTGTCGCGGGCAACTACAAAAATACATGAAACGGACACAAAGAACACCGAGACTTGAAAGAACAATTTGTAAGTACATCAAAGTGTTACCTATCCTGTGTCGGATTTGAACCCACAATACTTGCCGCAGTAAGAGGCAGCTTCGGAAATTCAGAAATTAACATCGTTAGGTTAGTTCGTTATTTACCTATAAAATGAAGAACAAAAAACCTTCAGATTTCAACTTTGGAACTTTTTTCTGAAATTGTTCTTAAGATATAAGTATTGCTTCTTCGAAGAGAATAATATTGTCAATCAATGACCGCTGTAACTGTTTTTTTTTGAAGTGAAACTTCTTTAGGCGCATGTGGGTAAAATTTTTACAAATGTAACGTCACGCAAGTATGCAACGGAAGTGTCGAAAAAGAGAGAGAGAGCGATCGAGACCGATTGAGAGAGAGTAAGACAGGGCGAACGTAGCATGAAGCAACTAGCGATGGAGTGAGAGTAGGGAGCAAGCAAGTGAGAAAGATCGAGAGAAAAAGTGAGATAGAGCGATTGTCGTATCACGCACAGTGCCACGGAGCGAGAGGTGGGAGAGAGCTAAGAAGTTTCACTTCTGACATGTGTACTTTGTACGCACGCACTTTTTTTTGTAAACTTACCTATACAGAAATGTGCGATAACAGGTAGAGCTTGACCGGTGGCAGTGTATTTTCTTGGCACTAAGTGGCGGAAATATAAAACCGATGTCACCCAAACTAAGCTTAGGGTGAATACTTCAAGAATCTCGCAAACAGCCACCCACGTGTAATCATTGCTGTATGCTAAACCTGAAAAACCGATTATCATTTACGTTTTTGTACTTGAGAGAGGCTTTCCTTTCTTGAAAGAAATTTTAATCAGCCTTGCGTTTTAGTGTGTGCTTCGGACTCGGACTGAGTAGGTAACTAGGAAATCGAACTGAGGTTTTATTTGTTGAGCCAATGCTACCGCAAGCATTAATATTAGGTACTTGATAACTTAACTTGACTGCCTCGATGGCGCAGTGGTTGCGTATGCGACTACTGTGTTTGAGATCTCGGGTTCGATTCCCGGGTCGGTTCACATATTTGTGTGATTCGCTATTATTTGTTTCGGAGTTTAGGTATTTTCTATGTATAATAAGTATGGATTTACAAATAAAAATATGTATGTATTTATATCAGTTGTCTAGTACCCATAACACAAGCTCTGCTTAGCTTGGGACTAGATGGCGTTGTGTGTTTGATGTCTGGAATATTTATTTACTAGTTTATGCCCGCGTATTCGTCGGTTATCACGGCAAATAGCATATGTGTTATTCTGATGTATCAGCTATATTACTGTAAAATCTCATCCAAATCCATTCAGTAGTTTTTGCGTGAAAGAGTTAAAAAACATCCTCACAAAGTTTCATATTTATACTATTAGTATAGATTTATTCGTATTATAAATACAAAATTTTTATCGCATGCATTAATACAACATAAAATATTCCTACAATTAAGGACGTGAGGTCGACAAGTGCCTTTATTCATGGCACGTCATGATAAAATTGTAATGGCTTTTAAATGTGTGTTTTAGAAACAAAAAACTTGTGTGGAATGTGTTAATAGTTAGGTACTTATTAGGAGATTTGATTAGGTTTACTTTTTATGTACACCCAATCGGTAATGGAGTATAGTGTACAGGTGTACAGGTAACTATATAAATATCTTATATTACGTACCAGTGTAACGAACTCCATAGAAAGTGAAAGCCATGATAAAAACGTTGGAGTGTCCGATGTAGTCGACTAAGGCCTCTGCCCACCAGAGGGCGGGTATAGCTGGCAATGCTCCCGCAGTCAGTGATAGTCCTAATTCAGTTGTAGTTCCATTCAAATCCAATACCGTCCTAAAAACATGAAACACAACTTACATGGCGGTCCGGGAAACAGACATATATTTTTAAATACATACAGATAAATTACACCCAGATACAGTAATTGCACACATCACACAATTACTTATTTGCACTGAGAACTTCCGGCTTCTGGTCAGGATCACTAACCACCAGCTAGAACAATATACCAGTCACGTAGCCACGGTGTATTTCGTTAAATATAACCTGCGCCCTACATTTTACGACTTTATATATTTTAGACTAGCTTCTGCCCGCGGCTTCGCTCGCGCAGAAGTAGATATTTTCATCGCTTATGTTACCCCCTTAGGGGTGGCATTGCCAAAATTCCTTTCCTTGTGCTCACACACAAAAATTTTGCATGTAGGTTCTTAATATAAATAAAGAACCCACATGCAAAATTTTAGGATTCTACATTCAGCTATTTGGGCGGATTTATTTCAACGAATTGCTGCTCATGTCCATTTTAATTACATTACCATTAAATGAAATCTCAAAACTTCTTACCAAGGCAAGTACGCATCGATGCCGCTCCATAAAGTACCAAGTAGTGCGACCACCGCGAATACCGCCGCAGTTTCAGCTCCGTACCGCCGTACTGTGTTCATGGGCATTGCCAGGACGCCCGTCGATGTATGCCACCACCATTCAGGTGTTGATAGCGGCATATGACTTTAGAAAGGATATAAAATATGATTTATACATTCGATTATATGTCATTTGTACCTACTACATAACAAGTAAGAAACTGAAAGATGCAGGCGTTTCACATGAGCTGCTACAATATGAAAACTCTTTTTTTTAATGGAGTTTAACCCCGCTCACGTGCCCACCACCACACGACCACGACAGTTATGTGACTCGAGAAGTCCCAGGAAAAACAAACTGTCTTGGGACTCGCAACGAAATTAATAAAAAGAAAACTGAAGGAGTTGTAAATATAATAAGTCCAAGTCCAAGTTCCCTCATTAGCAAATCGGGAGTTAAAATGAGACAAAATGAAACTCTTATGAAGAATCCTTTGTTATGCAAAAGAGTTTAATAAAAAAAATATATACAAAATAATAATTTCTGACATCTGACACAACGCCACTAAGTTCCAAACCGAAAACAGCTAATAATTAATAATTATTAATAATTATTAATTGTTAATAATTATTAATTCAGGCGTTAATAACTTTCATACGTTGTAATTCCATTAAACTTTAATCAGTTTTCCTTCTTCCTTCTTCACTTTGCTATCTTTGTATTTTTTTTTAACACTAATCTCTTACATTCATATGTCATTGGCAGAATTGTTGACATCGGCACAGATTGCCATACCCAAAGATAAAAAAAAACAGCTTATACTTTGGGTACTAGACAACTGTTATGATTAAGTGAAATACTTTTCTGTTGACACATACATATTGCACATAGAAAACACCAAAACCTTGAAACAAATATTTGCATATCATACAATCATTTTTCCGACTCGGCATTCGAACCGAATCGAAAAGCACCGCAACCATAAAAAATGCCCCTGCAAAATCCAGGCAAATATATATATACAGTAAGTTTTATAATGTCAAGTAAGACAATGTGCACTAATTAAACTAAATTCCTGTTTAAGTGCCTAACATCATCAATCAGTCTGAGAACGACATAGGTATGCACTAAAACTGAATAGAATATCCAGTGTATCTGACGAAAAACTGTGTATAATGAAAGACGGCAATGTAAACTACTCACAATATTTGTTATGAGACAAAGATTATTTATCATCATTTCAAAATAAATAAAATACACTCAAGAAATGTTGTTGTCTTTCTTTTTACAAATTTTCTAAATAAATAAAGTGAAAAGACTACTGTCCCCGAAATATCGATGAGAAATTGCAATGATTGTAGGTTCTTTTTGTAAACTTGTAGTTTTGCAGTTTGTTTTTAAACATTAATCATGATAACTTATCCAGGCAGTGATTTATGTAAAATAAATATGATTCATTGAGAAGATACAATAAAGCAAATCAAAACTGACGCAATATATTATGTTGCTATCGATGCATGATTCATTTGTGCCTACTCAATATTCATTCAATATACACAGTCATCATTTAAATGTATATGTATCTTACACATGCTAACAACATAGGAATAGATACAATATTTTTTAAACTCACCCATCAAATAGCAATATCAATGCTCCAATAATCATAAAAACAGCATGTAAGATAAATGGTACGAGGTACGGATTTTCAGTCAATTGTTCTGCGGCCAAACCAGCTAGGGGAGGGAAGATCGCCAGCCCGATAGTGCCAAAAGCCAATTGCCTCCCGACATCACCTCGGCCTAAAGACGTTTCTCTAGTGGCTATGACACAGGCCGCACCAAGTAAAGCCAATCCCGCAGTTGGCCAAATGTCTGCTAGAATTCTGAAATGAGAACAGGAATATTTGGAGAAAACAAATTTGAACACATACGGATAATCGCTATATATATCAAACAAACAAACAAACAAACAACAACCCATCATGTCCCACTGCTGGGCTCGGGTCTCCTCTCAGGAGAGGGTTAAGGCCATACGTCCCCACGCTGGCCAAGTGCGGGTTGGGGACTGGCAAGAATACGTTGTGGCTACGTAAATCTTGCCGTTGGATGTTTTTAAGCCGCCCGAAGGCCTCCAACTAAGCTTCACGACTGTTATCGTATGATAACAACCGGGACCGACTGCTTAACGTGACCTCCGAATCACGGAGACGCTCATGGTAACATGCCACCAGCGGTCACCCATCCAGGTACTGACCGCGCCATCGTTGNCCGAGTGCAACTGGGCTATGAGCGCCTCGCTATATATATCATCAACTCTAATCATTTAGCAAATTATTGGAAACAATGATCGTACGATAACTTTACTTTTTGCAAATACAATGCTTATTACTTTCCCTACATAATTGTTGCATCTACAATACGAAATATCAAATCCGAAAAAACCCCATCTAATATGTATAATATGCATTAGTTTCCTATCCACAACTGAATCTTTTATGTTTTCCATTCCTGTTACTAATTTAGGTTCGCCCTGAACTATATTATACTTACCCAGTTACTGCTTTAGACTTTTAAAGACTTTATTTTTCAAAGAAAGAATACAATGAGTGTGTTTTCCAAGAAGAGTTTGTTTAAAATGAAGTTAGAGAAATCGTAAACAACGTCTCTGTTTATTTATAATCAACACAGTTTTGTACTCGCATGTTATGTAGGAATATTCTTGCTCAATCGCGATCGGCGTGCCGGCTTCCACATTCATTTTAAATCCTTAAATTACTTACAAGCTTTCTTTTTGAAAAGTATAATTTAACTTTACTACCAAATAAGGTATTTTATACAACATTGCGAAAGGGCAGATTTGAAAACTAAATACAGATTCGCTCTATTTCTTAATACTTAATATTACAAACGAAGTTACGTTACCTTAAAATTAAGTAGGACCAAAACGTGGCGCTCGGGTCCCCAATCACAAGTCTGCATTCAGCGTCAGCTAGTACACCGTCGGGTTCATCGTATGGGTCAAGAACTTCGCAGCGAACCGCTGCCCTACAGTCCGGCTCGTACATAATTAGGTCCGCCATCCGGTCATCTGGCACCAAACATTTCGAAGGACCAGCTACAAAATAAATTATATTTGTTATGGATACATATTGGTCGATGAATATTAGTTTAATTAGAATATGAAACCGAAATAAAAACGAACAAGATTTTGTTTTACCACTGTGTCGTCGAAACTAAAAGGGTTCCGTTTTGACAGTGCAATTTTTGTATGGTTACATCGTCATGGTAAACTGCGAAAATATCAATTCGTAGCAGGCTTCTGTTATTAGAATAATTTTAGAATATAAATAGTTTGGAAGTTATTTCTTTAACTTACACGTCCCCATAAAACTCGATACTTACCAACTGACAATAAAACAACCAAATTGGACAAATGCTTCTTTTTCTTCGTTTTGATAATCAGCCGTAATAACAAAGGGTTCATTTAGTTAGGCGACATCTGCCTATTATTTTTTGTGTAATAGCTTTGGGCAACATTGAAACGGAATGTAATATGGTTGGTTATTCGTGTCCGAACCCGAAAAAAACAAACGCCTATTCCATTACAACTATAAAAAAAACCCGCAGGCCCGTTATGTGTAGTACATGTATATAAGGTTGAGTCCACTTTCTTAACATGCCCCATTTTCATATTACTTAATTCTATCGATACTCTAGTGTACACAATAGATTAGTTCTTTGGTTTTTGTTCATGTTTTATCGATTATTTAACTATTTTACGTTTGTTACCGGCCCATACAACACTATGGTCCCATATGAGGAATGACACTATGTTTTATGTTAAAACATAGTGTTATCCCTTAGGTTATTTAAGATTGATATTTTTTTCGGGTTTGGGAAACATTTCAAACTTTATGGTTTTAAAGATTTTAACATTGGTTTGGACAATTAACAGTTTCAGTGACCGACTTTAAGGCACATATTTATTGTAACTGGGACAGTTATCGACTTCATCTAATTATTTTACCATTATGTCATGATTTATTTGCTACGTCTTTGTTATGAAAATATTACGCAAGTAAATCAAATCTATAAATACAGATCGCTAACCCTATCTATGAATAAAAAATAGGACCGGTGCAGCATAGAGTTTCGTGGTTTATTGCCCTATTAAACAACTTTCCGCGTATTTTAATGTTTAGTGTTTTGAAACCTAAATTTCTAACATTTTACCATAAAAGTCAATGTCTTTGAAGATCATTTGAATGATCAAATCTGTATTCTACACGTGGAAAAAATTCGTTACGATGCAACCCCGGTATCTACTATATTCAACCCTGCACAAACGAGAATTTTTATCTATCAATATTGAAAACTTTGTGCGTACCAGGACGATATGTGCACCAATCAGAGTCAGTGCTGTTGTCTTCCGGCAGTTCAGGCGCTAGGAGTGAGAGCGGCAGACGTAGCCTGGCCTGATGCTGCATGTATACAATACATGTACCGTTGTAACAGAAGTGGGGCGGGTTCGCTTCGAAATATACATGCTGCCGGGGCTCTTCTACTTCTGGGTCAGAAGTCTATGAAATGCAAAATTATATCTGGTTATTACGGCTGGCAGGAGCTGGATGCGAGAAGCCATAGATCGAACTAAGTGGCGTGAAATTGGAAAGGCCTATGTCCAACAGTGGACTGCGATAGGCTGATGATGATGATGATGATATCTGGTTAAACATAACATACAGGTACATCGGCTAATCTCTTAGAAATTAAAGAAATTTCAGTAACTTAGATAATAACAGTGTAAGTAACAAATAGAGGTCTGCTGAGATGACACTTTTTTTCGTGAGGAATTCCCTCGGATACCTCTCATCGGACTTCCGATACCGGTGAGCCGGACCGGCTAAAACGAGTAGCCGGAGAACCAGGTGTAACCTAGACAGGAGTTCTCTGGTATTAGGAAACCCGGCGCACCTGCGGCTTACAGGTGTCCGACACCTGTCTTTTATCGTTGTTTTATTAAAATATTGTTGTATATTAAATATAAACTATTTCAACATCGTATTAGGTCCAAGAGCTCAGCTATTTGATAATTGATTAATGAATGGTAAAGTTCAACATAATGAATCAATGACATATCCCAATCTAAAGTGGGTATCAAAGTATAACCTATATTTCTCTTGTTTTTGTAAAAGTAGTTACGATCAAATTATAGGCTGTTAAATTCATCATCATAGCCATGTCATGCCATGCCTCACATATGTCTGTGATGTTTAGTTAAGTTGTTAGTAGCATATTAAGCTTAAAAACAGATTCGATATTTTCTCGTTTAAAATACCTACTTTTCATACGTTCCAATTCTTTTTTATTCCAGATTTAACAATTATTACAATATTTAGCCAAGTACAAACTTACCGTAACATTGGTAATGTACATTGGACGAATGGTAGAGGTGGTGGACGTCGTAGTAAACGGCTTCTTCACCCATGTCATGTTCTCGTCAGCGCACCCGTATTCGCATGACGTCACCGCCAGCACACCGGTCTTCAAAAAATATAAGAAAACTTTCATATAACATGGGTTAAGTTTGATATTTAAATTAATTTTAAAGACTTCCTCTCGTACTCTAGCAACCGAGCACCTATGTGAAATATTATAAAAAGTAAGTCCCGAGCACCCCTGAGAATAAACATCAAGAAAAAGATCAGAAATCGCCTTTTAGAGATGGGCGTTTCTTCATTATCTAACGACCCGTCCAGCGCAGTGGTTTAGAGTGCCGGTTGAGACACAAGGGTCGTTGGTTAGATTCCGCACCAACACAAATGTTTGTTGAAAAAACAGATATTTCAGTTGGATCTGGGTGTTTGTGGTATCTTATTTGTCGGTCGATCAGTGTGCATTTCTCTTCTCACACTTAGCCGCGTTTTCGAGTCATCAAATAAGCATGAGCACCCATGAGTTTTCTAAAAGCCGGCGCCCCTGCCCATAAGTACTTAGAACTTATCTTTATCGCGGGAGACTTTACAAACATATCTACAACTCATCAAATGGACAAAGAACACCTAGAATCGGAACAGCAATTTGTCAGTCACACAAAGTGTTGTTCCATGTTAAACTCGAACCCCCATCACGAAACACAATAGAAAGCAGCGAGGTGATAGTTTAAACCACAACCACAGTTATTGATGTTACATTATACCAGATTGAAGAATTCGAAGATGTGCGTACGTATCACCGTGGAATCAAATACAAGTATGATGATAAATGTTGCTTTAAGATAATTGTAAGTCTACAAATTAATAGTACAGGTACATACTGACCTTCTCTCCAGACCATCTGTTGCATCGCATATCTTCTTTACACACTTCTTGCATGACATAAGCGCTGTTCTCATCGCACATAAATAGCACCTGAGGTCGTCGGGCCTGTATAACAACAAATATATTTCTTTATATCATTAACACAGTAAATAAATAAAATGTACTAATTAATTATTATAAAGAATAAATTTAAAACGCAATTTTAGCTTGACTTTACTTTTTCAACTTTAACGAGGATTATAAGCAGTATGTTTAAAACTATATCTCTATACGACCAATAAATCTAGAAACTTCATATCGTCATCTGAAACTATCAAAATCGTAACAAAAATGCATAGGTTACACTTATAAAAAGCATTATGTTATTCCTAATTTTGATGACCACAATTCACTTTATATACTCGCAATGGAACTTTCAATCTGAGATATCTTTAAGACTCTGAGCAGTTTAAGCAGATGTTGTACCTACCTCATGTCTTTCCGTATACGGCACAGCTAGTAGCAAAGTATAGAAAAGAGCACTAAGTATCAGGCAGATGGCCGTTATTATACGAAGCAACCGCCCCGATCCACTCGGGCCAGTACCACCTCCTGTGGAACCTCGCCCCACTGACAACCTGCACAGAAATATACCCAAATAACAAACCATTCAAATAACATCATCATTATTGTCTTAGTTTAACATACTTCTATATTATGTGGTATCGATTGAATCGACCAGAAAAGAGTAAATAAACAGATAGCTGTTTATTTACAATTTTTAAACGATAGCGTTTATATCGTTTATAAAGAGTTTTTCAACTGCTCCTTACGGGAACTTGACATGTAGTTGAAATACTAGAACTTCGAACTCTAACTAAAATAGTATATATATTTCGTTTATTTTGTTCTTCAATGGATTTTACATCATCCATCCCTCCTGTACTCAAACGACTTGTTAACTCTAAGCGTATTATTTCTTATTCTCAATCCTTTGTGACTAAGCATTGCTTAATAGTAATACACGAATATAATACTCACTTATCAATAAGAGGCCCCAATATAGCAGGGCCGAGGAGAGCAATACATGGTGCAACTGCGGATATGACGCGAGATTCTCCTTTATCTAGACCCACTGAAAGCATGTGCAGTGGGAGAAACGGAAATATACAGCCGATACCTTAAACAAAATTATTGATTACTGATTCTGCATTTTTACTTTTTGTCAAATAACCTTTGGATGTTTATATTTAAAAGAAATAAAGCATTGTAATCTGAAATTGAAAGGATATCACATCTTATAGAAAAAAAGACAAACAAAATAAGTTAGCAAACCTAAGTTACGCTGAACGTATAATATCACTTAAGCGTTTTTCTTATTTTATGCTGGTAGTTAGAGTCGCCAGACCTGCATAAGATTGTTAAAGTGGAATCTAGAATTGGTAACGTATTACATAAGCGATACAACTGGTTTTGCGTGTGTATAGACACATATGACATCATTTTATGATCACCATACAAAACTTCTTCTTCTTTTGATGAAATGGCAACCAGCTAATCAGCTATTTCTACCAATTTCAAGTGTTTAAAGTCTTCAAGTCTTAAGTCTTCGAGTCTAAGTCTCAGTAGTGGTGAAAATAATGATAAAAACTATAAAAAATGTGGATGAGATGAAATGGGGACTGTCTTTTGAAAAAAACAAAAAACGATCTCCATACAAAACTTGGATTTAATAAGTAATAAATAACTTGACATATATCACACACGGTGGTCTAACCCCAAACTAGGTAGAAGTTGTAATATAGTAATCAGACTGATGATAATTATCCTATCTTAGGCAAGCTAGCAAAACACGCATATAACAAACAAACGTGAAAATCAGTCCAAGACTTTCGGAGTTCATCGGGAGCAACAACGTTACACTAGAATTTTATATAACAGATTATAGCCAGACTCAAAGTATTCATACTCATCATAAAATTGATTTTCTCAAATAGGAATCGAACCCATATTTTCTGGCTTTGCAATCAGGATCGCACTACAACAGAAATTCTTTTACTGTCGGAGAAGCCAGGGCAATAAGAAACGCAGACTAGTTTACTTTAGATCAGTTAGGGTGTTAGAAGACCAATAAAATAGTAAGTGGCTGTAGTATTAATAATAGGTAATACACCTCTCTGAATGAATAGGTTTTCGAATTTGTTCCTAATTCTGTCGATCCACGATCTGTTAGCAGTTTTATATAATATTTATGAAACTGCTTATATAGTATCTTAGTCTTGGTGGTAGTATTGATGACCAATCAATCACGATCGAGTTGTATAAAGTATGTTAATCTCTAGTACTACCTGATTGCAACTCGTAGAAACTGATGGATGAGCGGTATGGAAATTATAAACATACCATACTCGTTTTCCTAACCTCATTACACCCCAGATAGCAACCTAGTTTGATTTATTGAGTTCAGTAACCTTAGTTTATGGAGGTTTCTTTTTCACTGCTTTTATTGATGTTGTTTAGTCTGCACACGGTAGTTGCTTGTTTTTGAGTTTTTGTTTTAAGCACGAGTATAGAGTTTATACTTTTAGAATAGAATATTTTAATACCTATATCATCGGGCTATCATAGTATCAATACTAATATTATAATGCTGAAGTGTATGTTTATTTGTTTGGTTGAATGCACTTATCTCAGAAAGTGATGGTGGTTTTGAAAAATTATTTCATTGTTGGAGAGCCCAGGGCAATAGAAAACGCAGACGAAGTTACGTTGGGTCAGTTAGTGTGTTATAAGACTAATATGCATTATTTATTTAAAAATTTTGTTATATTTTTATTACAGTCTCATAAAATCTCTGTGCGTTAAATCGTTATATCAAAATTTAGTGCAAATCTTATAAACAATATTTTTATCTTTCTCATCATTTAATGACAAATGCACGATTTCAAAGCTGATTCATTAATTAATTTAATTGCATACATATCTATCAATAATCAAACAAAGATTTTTAACAGTTGAATTTCGTGTACGCAAACATCTTCAATGCACAAGTTGCAAGTTGAACGAGAGCATGTGGGTCACGTAATTGCTATCGGCACCGCAGGCGTAAGACCGAGGTGACTGGTCCCTAAATCATTCGATAGCAATAAGGTGGCCAACGTTCCTTAGACGGTAAGCTCCAACACAAAACTCAACCCGGGTTAAATGCTCGCTGTGTACGAAGCCGGCTGTCCGCGATGACACGAACCACTTTTTACTAGCGTATCAACCTGTTTGACCGTTTTTACCATTAAATCATTTACTGCAGTCGCTTGAAGGCTGTATACATTGTAGGGTTTATTTATTACTGACAAAAAGTGATTTAAAAGATAAATCTTATCGATTTATTTAATGTAATTAAAGCCTGTGATGTTTTACGATGGAGTAGACTTCTGAATCGATTTTTGACACTTTTTGAAGGCAATGAGTATATTTAAGAAAATTCTATATTTTATTGTACATAAGTGTCAACCTATTAAATTATTTTTACATTTGTATTATGATATTACAAAAAAGAACAATTTCATCTTCTTATTAACTTAACAATTTGTAAAGACAAACAAGGATCAAAATCATTGAGAACCTAATCAATATCTAATACTAATTGATATGTTTTATGTCCAGCTCAACCAACTTCGTATTACTTTTTTGTAACAAATCAAAATATTAGATTTCTCAAGGTCAGGTTAAAAACAGAGAATTGAAACAATAAGTTGATATATTACCCGATAGGAAACAGAACAGAACACATTTGAGCGTGATAAGATTTTTATTGACAAGTTGCTTCATTTTTATTGGTTTTGTCGCGTGCAGTTGCTGATTTACATCTGGATATTCATCTTGCATCTGTAACAAGGAATAATAACAATTACGTATAGATCACGAAGATTACTTACGACTATATAACATGCAGGCACCTATCACCATTTTAGCTGAGGCATGTGTGACAGCAAACTAATTTAGGAAAATGAGAAGAAACGATGTAGCGAATGACAACAATACGAAACCAAATCGCGAAATGGAATGACGTTGTCAAACACAAAATGATAAAGTATACTATTTCTTACAACTATTAGAATGTACAGAGTTTTACTGTATTAGATAAGTTGCAAGCGTGTTGTCGGTTTATTAATTAGACCTTCATCACAAAGTAAAGTCCCAATGGATTATAGAGTGTTTTAGCAAATAAATAATTTACGTATTCTTGAAGGATAACAATCAAAAGACATTCTGAAGTAGGTAAGTAGTAGGAATGTTGTTTTCTTACACTGCAGTAAGTGAAATATTCATAAGCAGTTTACCTAAGTATTTAGATTAATTTAATGTGGAAGCTGAGAGTCAAACCCCACACGGAAGTACACTTTGTGTGATCCACAAATTGTTGTTCTGAGTTTGGGTGTTCTTCTTTGTGTCCGATTCATATATGTATGTAAAGTCCTCCGCGACAAAGTATTTATTCCTATGGAGAGAAGTCTTTAAAAACAGAAATCACAAGTAAGAAAACAACAACAAATAAAGTAGGTTCCTGAGAATTGACAGCTTAACAAAATTGAATATAAAAGCCAAATAACATGTGCAGCGTGTTTCGTGTATCGAGGCCACGGCCGCTTATTTAATCGCCTACATTAAACGGCGTGTAGAACTGTCGTCCATGAATGCCAACTCCTAAAGAATTAAAATAGATGGTATGAGATGACCCTTGCAATGATATCATCCTCAACAAAGTCGACTAACGAGCTCGTAGAAGTTCGCTTGACAACTCTTATGTACTTTATGCACAGATCGTAATAACCAGTATGTTATATAGTACATTAACGGGAAGCTATGAATCATTCGGATCATCAGAGAGTTAATCAAGTCAATAATGTTTTATATTTCTTCCTGTTGTAATTCACATGGCAATACCAGAATCCCGGACTCAAACAGGTCTTGGTATACACGGCTCGAACGAGTTTTGCTATGAAAAAACTTACTTTTAACAAAGCCCCGATACTTATTTCGTTGTGTTCTATATGTACTTATCATTGGATTACAAATACAAATGACGTCTTTGGGTTTTACGAAAGTTTTATTAGCATGTTAACCACTACAATAATGTTCAGAGAAATATTGTATCAGTTAATGTGCTAAATCATCAAAATAAAGTTTTATACCATAAACAATCGAACGTTAATTGAACATTTACAAAATATTGGCGATGCACTATTTTGAATAATTTAACTATCATTTATTAAAAGTTTTAAAATGCATGCTTTTTATTACATAACACAATTATTACAAGTGTGAAAGCAATTTATCGCAAATAACTATGGGTAATTGAAAGTTTATTATTTATGTCATTCAAATACAAAAACTTATCTATAAACAGTAATACCTACTGAAATACTATGGTTTGTAACTTTTGATCAAATCAGTATCAGATTATTGTTAATTGCATTTTGTTAAATGATCACCAGACCAGACAATCTAATCAATTTTGCATGTTTTGAATTGTAAATCTCTACGGTTAAGCAAGAATTTCTATTTTTTTTATTCATTTATTTCTTTTTTGTCAGTATTCTGACCAATATATGTATAGTCAGGAATTGTCTTACACTTTTTATTAAAAATGTATGCACGCAAGCATATATTTCAAATTAATAGTAGACGTCAGACGAAAGCACCAGACTATAAAATTTAATACCTATTTAAATCTTTACATATATTCTTGCACGAACATAAGTTTAATAATAAATTTAAGTTAAGAATTTCAAGGACGCCTATTTTTTTGTGTGAAATATTGACATTTTAAATTGTATGTTGTTTGAAACAACTACTTGAGTTATATACCTTAGCTTCAAAATATATGGTAGCATGTCATTACCCTTTCCGCTATAATACACATTTTAGAGTTCAAGGTAATTTCGTTCTTTGTCTAAATTGAGGATATAAGAGACAGATGTTCTCCAAGTTCTATATCCCTATGGAGCTCCATGAGAGACAGGACTAAATCGTTATTACTCTTAACATCGATCTTCAGATTCGTTTTATCGATAAAATGCAACACTACAATAATTATTTGCCTGACGTTTAGACTGTTACACTGTCCATGGTCAAAGGATAAATTGACCTCGTTTATTCCCGTATACATCTCTTTCTGTCTATATGTTTATCAGGTATTTACGGCCAAACCGCTGCACCGATTGCAATGAAATTTGTCATGGCGATCCTTTCATTCTTGAGGAAGGACATATGCTACTCTTTACTTCGATAACCGACAAACAATCGAGTGGAACCGCGGGCAAAACTAGTACATTATTATTACAAAATAAATGTGGTAAGAAAACAGTTAATATGAAAACTATTCTGGCTTGTTATGAACAATAATTTTTGACACGCTAGAATGATGAAAATGGCTATTGCAACCATCTTTGCCACATATATTACCACAAATGCTTATGATTCACACAATCGATTGATGAATATGAGTTATTAAATGAACAATAGCTAACATACTTTAGGCATACACGCATAGAAATCTTTATTAATTACGTTTATCTCCGTAAAATATAACCGCTCAGAACCTCGATGATAATATTACTTCAATAATGTGTTTATTGTCACTTTATGAATTGAATGTGTGTTACGTCATTGAAAATAAAAATATGACATTAGTCACTTTTAATTCCTGCATGATCAATGAACGTGTTATCATGACCATCCTTTTCTTGACATTTAAAAATGGAGATCGTTTCTTGATTTTGCGAAAGACGGTCCCCATTTCATGTCATCCACATTTTTTATATTTTTTTATCATTAATTCCATCACGACGAAGACTTGAAGACTCGAAGACTTAGAATTGGAGACTTGAAATACTTGACATTGGCAGAAATAGCTGATCCGGCTGATTGCCATATCATCAAAAGAAGAAGAAGAAGAACATTAAAAAATAAACCGTTTTTAGGGTTACGTAACTTATTAGACCAGTCTACTGAGTCAATGTCCTTAATTCTTTCATTTTAATCTTATTTGTTTAAATGAAGACTATTCACGTAAATGTAATACATTCATGCTGTAAAACTTCAACTATGTTGCTTTTGTTTCGTTAATTATAACTATGACATATTAGCTGTAATCTTTGGAAGTCGTGCCCGTGAGCTACCATCGATCCGTTACACAAAAGTAGGGCACACTAACAAACACATTTTCTATTAAAAATATTCCTGATCAAGATAGCTAGATAGTAAATATTTGACGAAAGTTTAATTTAAGATTATAAGCGGATGATGTTGGAGGTTGTAAGCAGGAGTATACAAAACGAATATAATTTATCAGTGCCGAATCTTATTTGAAATAAAGCATTTGCTCTTTCGGTCACTGCAGACGTTGTTGACTACGTACATACAGCCACGTTTCAATGAGCAATCATTGTACTAACTCTTAATTCCGATAGTAATTAGTAATCTTGTGATCGTGTTTTCGTCCTCATACAACCTTTGTCTATTATGGGTATCGTTACATATGACATGTAATCTGTTTATGTCGTTAATTGTAATTAGGTTCCCATACAGTAAACAAATAAAATAGGGCGCGGATGTCGGCCGTCACCATACTTTCACATGACAGCTGTTTAGCCCGTGGCAGAGCGCCAATTAAATCGGAACTTTCGACTGAGATTCGTTTTCATTTAAATAAATTGTTCAATCATACGGTCGTTGAATAGCATCGAAGATTACTTAAAAATAATTTTAATTTGGGAATGGATATGATATATCTATATATCTGTATAAATAAAAATGTAGCACAAAAATGTAAAATATGTACGCGCATAACTTTCGATAGACTGAACTAAATTGATTTTGTTTTTTGTTACTGTTAGGTCAAGGTTTGTATAGGAAAAATAAGAGAAAACAGGAGGTGTTATGTTTTCTTGGTTCGCTTAGTCGTATGCACTGCAGCCCTGCGGGACGTTATATTTACACGAAAATGAATATGGCGGTACGAAGTTCGCCAGGTCAGCTAGCATGTTATAAGGAAATGTGTTTGCCTTTTTGGTCAATATGACTCTTGTTAATGACAAGGTTTAGCCCCTTATTACTAAATAATTTTTACATAACATAAACACATGTGTTTAAAAGTTGAGTGTGAGTACGACATTAATTAACAAGTAAGTAAGTAACAATTTGAAAGTTATTCGCATTGTTGAGAATTATTATTAGGTGCTTACATGTGAAATTGGCGTTTTGTATGGGAGGAATGTAAAGTCGTTATTTTTTGTAAAATATATTTAATTAATCAAAGTATGTACCATTGTTATGTACGCAGTTTTGCCATCTCATAGGTTGTTCATTGATCCCTTTCCTAAAAAACCATGGGGTGAGAATTGATATAGTCTCTGAAGGCGGTTTGGATTGCCACATTAGAAATCATTTTTTTCCTAGTGACGTTATCCAAATTTAAAAAAAAAATGAAATCTGTTGGAGCAAGATCCGGGGAGTACGGTGGATGTCGCAGACATTCCAATTGCAGCTCCTCTAGTTTAGTCTATTGTGCAGTATGTGGTCTGACGTTGACCTGAAGCAACAGTGGCCTAGAGCGATTGACCAGCCTCGTTTGTTTAGCAGCTAGTTCTTTCATCGTGGTTTGCAGTTGCTGACAATAGACATCTGCCGTAATCGTTTGACCAGATTATAACGCTCAAAGCTGTAGTGAACGACACCGGCACTTGTTCACCAAACACTCACAAGTAACTTTTTTGAGTTAATTTTCGCCTTGGGCTAGATTTGGCTGGTTCTCCAGGGTTCAGAATCCACTTTTCATCACAGGTAATGAGGCGATTTAAAATCCCTTCATTATTATGCATTATTATAAACAAATAAATGGCTGTTTACGAAACTCAAACATACCCGCTAAATGAATTTATAACTTTGAATTTGGAATTCTAACCAGAGAATATATTACAGACCAAGTGGAGATGCGACAATAACCAAATGTTATACACAAGGACCTAATATAATATCAACTATTTATTATATACAGTGATTAGTAAGTATGTATTACAATTACTGATCATTTAATATAAATACTGTACAAACGCGAGCATTTTTTTGCATGGATTGTGTTATCGATGTGGACATTTTTGATGCTTAACATAATAGGATATGAAAGCATTTTATATCTATAAAAAAACTTAAAATGTATTCAAACTATCCCAAATCATAAACTTTTGATCTAATATATCGTCTATTTTGATTAGACTACCTAGCCCAGGTACTCACAGTTCCCAAAAATATTTCTAAGACAATATCGACTGAACAATGACAAAGTAGTTTGCAAAATATGACTCTCGTGTCGTTTCTTCATAAAAATAAACAATAAAACTTTATGATTAGGACAAGTTTATTTCGCGTGTCAGAAGGTTATTTGATAAATTCGAACACCAAGGAGGCATAGCAACGGTTGTCGACCGACATTTGCCAACCCCTAAATTGGAGGTAATTTCGAAACTATAACTAAAATAGAACGTGCGAATCTTAAGTCAATTTATATATCTATACAATATGAGTATTCTTGAATGTTTTGCAATTTTGTAGTGAATTCCTGAGTGCGCTGGTCTGCGCGAGGCACTGCGTTGCAGTGACGCATAAAAAAACTGATCGTGAACTCGTGATAGTGAACCGAAACCAACTGCCTTGATGCAGCTGTTGTTCTGTAGTTGTGTCCTACGACTTATCACATTATATCATTACGATTTCGACGTGGGCATTTATTAATTTTAGAATACAAAGTAATTTACTTAGTACTTAAATTAACATTAATTATGTCAGGTTAAATCCAGTCACAAATACTGAAATTACCTAATAAAATTTTGTATTTCCACATCACTATTTGTGTTTAATAATCCAAAAAGGTTTTTTAAAACAACAATTTTATCCCGAATCCAAATTAGTTACAGCTTATTTCAGTAAAACTACGGTGCTATTAGGTACGAATTGCGCATGTTTCTCAAAACTTTCCCCCTTTTTTTTCCCGTGCGGAAATCCCCTCGATTTTCTCCTATGGCATGTCGGACTTGAACCAACTAAAACCGCACGCCATCGCGGGTACTAGGAGCCGGGAAACCAGGTGCATCCTAGCAAGCACCCACGGTTCGTAGATGGCCCCCTTATGTGTGGGAACCCTGATGTTCCCGTGATATCGCCCTAGCCGCGCACACTCCACAGCGTCCGCGCCTCCACCCTAGCTCTTATTTCCCTGGGATGATTTGGAATATTAATTATCTAGTCACTACTCAGTGAATAAATAAATAATACCTATAATGACTATAATGAGTGATGAACTATTTGTAATTAATATAAATATTATTGAATAAAACCTATTTTATTTATTTATACATTACAAAGAGGTAATCAAAGTAAGTAATAAAAGCTATAGAGTTAAACTATGAAATTAAATCGCAGATTAATTTAATAAGTAGAGATTTTTTTTCATTAAATATTTAAAGAATCTTATTAAAACCTAGCATTTACTGTAGTTAGCTTAAAGCAAATATGTAGATAGCATTAAATATAATTAGATACGTTTCTTTAAATCTATAGTTAGGAAAATTGAAGATTAAACAGTAGTTAATAAACTGCGTTGTTTCAGTTATAAAGTAGGTGGGTAAGATTTTTTTTCAGCAAATAATACGTTGTATGACCTTAATTTAGACGAAATTATTGTCTGAGCATAATTCAGTGTATATAAAATAATAAAAAATGTTAACACATAAATGTAGTACATGTTGAGTCACGATACAGTCGGCCAGCACAGCCCACACCCTTACCACAGATTATGGCATAGTTATTAGTGTTATTATTACCATCATAAAAAACTGTTTAAGGTTAAAATACGTGAAAGAGCACACTAATAAAGCTATTGTTACTACGCTCCTGGAGGTGCGAATGAAAAGTTGAAAAGATGGAATCTTAAAACATTAAACTGAAAATAACTGTAATTAGCAATGTAATTAATCATTTTATAATCATCCTTCTAAGAAATACCTATAAATTTCAGAAAAACCGCGATTTGGCATATGACCTTTACGAATATTGATGTGATTTAAAATACTGTTTCAAATGGACAAATCTTATTCTAGCTAAGATTACATCATAGAAAATATCGTTGGCGAAAACTTACTTATGATAATTAAGTAATTAGAAAGTCTCAACGAGTAACTTGAATGCGTTTCCAACAGACGCCTACATGTATAAATGTATAATAGTAATGAAACAAAAGCCCTAAAGAAGCCGTACAATTAAACATTCACTGAACGCGTGATGCCAGTAGATTCTTCTGTCGCTCACAAATTGATTAAGTAACGATGCGACAGTTAGACCAATTTAATTCGGTAGTCTGGACCTTGTCACATGCTACAAGATATATCCATAGAAACAATACTCAATCATTAAAAATACATAGCGTGTCTGTGTAGATATAGGTAATACTGCGGCGTAGCGATAGTTACCTATGCAAAGTAGACGGAAAAATCGATAAAGTAAGCAAAATTGGGACACTATGTTTGAAGCTGGTTGTAGGTTTTACATTTACAGCATGTATATAAAATTATATTGATTCATACTTATACGAGACTTCTACATTATCTTGATAATATAATCTATGTGGAGTTGACAATGTACATCGGCAAATTCGGCAGTAGTTTATTCACTAGAGTAAATAATGACCAGTACAGAATTATACAGCAATTTATTGCCAATCACCAAAACCTGGCGTTGTTATTACAAACACTATAGTCAAAACACTCATTTTCAAAACGTTGAAAAGATTAAAAAACTATTATATAAAGTAGGTCATGGTTTTTAAGTTGTAGCAGAAAGCATAACCTCAAACCTACCTTTCGTAAAACAATAGCGAATTATCTTTTAATAAATTTAACATATCATAGTGCATGAACTTACCTCACTACCATTATTTAACACACCTTGTGTTAAATAATCGCCTGATCGCATGACTGAATGATTTAAGCAGTAGTTACATTCAGTGCTCTAAATATACTCGTAAATCTTAAATTAGGGGAAAATTCGATACAGTTCAGAAATGACTTTTAGTACAGCAGTAGTTTCCAGGCTTATGTTATTTTACCAACTATCATACGTATTAAAGAAACATGTTTGAAAGTATATTATCTAAGTCAAAATAATTTGGTAATGTTCTTAAACATTTATTTGAAATAACCTATTTATTATTTACCAATAAGAGACATATTCGGAAAACGTAACGAAAACTAAAAAAATTTAAAGGGCCAATAAAATCATCAGCCTATTGCAATCCACTGCTGGACACAGGCCTCTCGAATTTGACGCCACTTGGTTCTATCCTCGGCTTTTCGCATCCAGCTCCTGCCAGCCATCTTTCGCAGATCATCATTCCATCTGGCCTGTAGACATCCCACACTACGTTTGCAGAAACGCGGTCTCGATTCAAGAACTCTTTTACCCCAACGGTAATCAGTTCTGCGGCTAATATGGCCAGCTCTCCCACTTCAGCTTACTAATCCTTTGGGCTATGTCAATGACCTTGGTTCTCTGCCTGATCACTCATTCCTGATGCGATCCATCAGAGAAACGCTGAGTATAGCCCTCTCCATGTCCGTATCTCATGACAGGTAGGACGCATTGATTAAAAACTTTCGTCTTTAGGCACTGTAGGATAGATGAAGAAAAGACCCGAAGAAGTTTCCCAAACGCTGCCCAAACCAGCTGAATTCTCCTGTTCACCTCGTTCTCGAAGTTGTTTCTACCTAACTGCAAAGTAGGTAACACTGACTAAGTATATAACACTGAAAATAAAATTGGGTCATTGTTATATAAAAAATAATTAAGGAGTGGCGGTACGTCTGGAATAGTATACTATCATATAGTGTGGTGACGCTTGACGTAGCGTTGCGTCGCCACTTCAATAGACTATCTGACCCTCCGGGAATAAATGTTTCACAAAAATAATAAATAAATAAATAATCTTTATTGACATAAAATATAAATTACAATTATTTGAAGTCCCTGTCTCCCGTGCTAGGTATTACACCTGTATTACAGGAGCCAGTGCCCTCTCCTGTTTTATATGACCATTACATTTTTATACCATTAAGGTATGTATCACTATTATCACAAGTATTTTATTAAATTTTATAACCTAGAATTAAGTCTCTCAGCATACTAGGCTAGTTAATCTCTTCTGACATTTAAATGCTGCACCGATCGAGAATGATGAACCTTGCAATTGTATAAATAAGCTGCGACTTCCTGTTTGCCTTCTCTTTATTTTAAGCTGGTAGAGTCCCACGGTGTTACCCGCTGTATAACATCAACCGCAGATAACGCTGCGGGTCGAAGCTAGTCTAAAAAAGTAGCCAACGGCACTCCTTAGCCAAGCCAAGTGTTGTGGGTTCAAATCCTACACGGGACAACACTTTGTGTGATCCATAAATTGTTGTTCTAAGTCTGGGTGTACTTTGTGTCCGTTTCATGTATGTTTGTAAAGATCCCCGCGACACAGGAATGTATATTCCTAATGCGGGAGTCGTCAATCAAAAAAGAAAAAAGAAAAAAAAAAGCTATCTGCTAGTGAATATCCCGTCAAAATTCTTCCAGCCGTTCCAGATTAGCCGGAACGAACAGACAAACAAAAATTGAAAAATGTATAATATATGCATTAAGTATAAAGCGGTTATTTTGACGTTACAAACAGACACGCCAATTTTATTTATGTGTATTGATATATGCTAACCACTATTCTAAACTATCAGCTGTATATTTTCTAAATACTGCAGTAACTACGTCGTTTACTTAATTGTGAATTGATTTTGTAAATTCTTTTGATTCCAAAGGGTGCGCTACGTGCGGTCTTATTAAATTTGATTTGATATACGCGAACCGCGGCTGGGCGGCGGGATATATTTGAAACCGCAGAAAAAGCTTGTAAGTAATATAGCGTTAGCAGAACGTCGTTGAAATACTTTATAGTATTTATTTACTTCTCTCTTTAAATGACTAATTAAATCGTTCGTCTTCTTCATCTAGATTGTATTTAACTTTAATGACTATATTCTAGTCTCGTTGGTAAACAGAACATTCCTTCAGTCTAAAGACCAATTAGTATGCTCTCATGCGTACGCTCTTGATGCAATGCTACAGATATAAACTCAAATAATAGCTTACTACATCATCCCAACAGACCTATAAGATCACCATGTTTTTTCCCACATACATTGGTGTTACGGCTTTTTTTTTATATTTAAGCTGCCAAAATGACTCTGCCCTGCCTGATGGAAAGCATGAGCAGAAGAGTGGTGGTCACCATCCTAAATGCGAAAAAGAACAATGCAGCATGGTGACCCACACTATGGCGGCCTGGTGAGATGCCTTTTCACGCCCCGCTTAAAGGACCCGGGATCATAGTGGGAAGGAAACACGTGCGCTGGTAGTGAGTTCCAGGTTTTGACCGCTCGGCACAGGAAGGAATTACCGAAGCGATGAGTACGAGAATGTATGTCTTCAACTTTAAAGCGGTGACTTCTAAGGCCGGCACGTGTTATTCTGTAGAGGAAGGGAGAGCGGCTGTTCGTGGGCAGCGGTAATCGCTTACCACCAGGAGTCACGTCTGCTGATTTACCACGTATTCCATAAAAAAAGAACTCTTTGTCTTTAATATTGTTGGTAGGTAGGTGATAATTGAAGAAAGGTTGAGAAGAAAAATGCAATGAAACAATAACAAAGAACTGTTTTTAGTTTGAATCATTAAGCGTGGATAAAAAACTAGTCTGTAAATATCGTGTATCGCTTATGTATTAACTGCTAACAGTACCGAGTTGACCCCAACGATCAAGTAAACGACATGTAAAGTGGTGACTAACACACATTTTGACCGTATGAACTGGAATTGCTATTGACAAACAATTTTAAGAGTTTGTTGCAAATTCTGTGTCAAGAACGTTTTTTACTTAAAACACACTTTAGAACTGAGTATTTTTTTTAATTCATGATTCGATTCTACAAAATATAAACAAGAGTTATACAAATATACAATACAATACAAATGAATAAAATTGAAGTGTCTGTTTGTAATATAAAAATAAGCGCTTTTTACTAAATGCACATGTAGTGTACATACGGTATATGTATATATTATTTTTCTTACATTCTATGTCTGTCTGTTTACTCCGGTTAATCTCTGGAACGGCTGGACCGATTTTGACGTAACTTTCACTAACAGATAGCCGATGATATAAGGAGTTACTTAGGCTACTTTTTAAGACTAGCTTCGACCCGCGGCGTTACCTACGGTTGATGTTATCCCGCGGGTAACACCGCGGGGCTCAGTTATATAATATGTACTAATTGTTGTTAATAATAAAAACAAATTCAATTTCCGATTCGATTCCGAGATTTCGATTTCAACGACACCCTCGACAACGCAGTTTTGTATTCAAATCTTTGCTTACATATAAGATGGAAACAAAACCTAGCTACACATTGGCGGACCTACCGGAGTGATACCGGGGCCTGATATAAAACCGGTGATAATCAAACCTTTTGTTTCTCCTCCAGCTTTTTTGAGTTATGAAACAACTTTTTACCTTTCAATTTAATACATAAAAAAATTAGATCAAAATCTCTACTCTTTACTCATATGTATTTTTCGAGACCGCGAATCATCTTATATACACAGATGCAGATATATTTTCTGATTTACCTAAATTTGATACATGAGACACATATAAGTATATCATATAAGAAAATGAGATTAAATCGACCAAGAAGTAAGTACCTAGCAACCTACTTCAATTTTACATCAAGAAAAACAATCGTGATATTTATAGCGGCTCCAGTTATCTTGTTACAATACAATATCATGGAGGCACCTTGAACGAACCATGACCGGCTGAATAAGGACAGGTTTTTAAGGAGCAAAGTATTACGACAACAACCTTAGGGCCACGCCTGCCATGCTGTCGCACACTTATGCCGGGAGGGCGATGGCGTCACCGCTATTATCAGCGAAGGTCTGCTGTCGCGACTTGTGACCGAATACAACGCCCGCGCCATTCCGCGCTTCTCGAATAGCATCACACGATAATTTAATAAAGCATGATGTAAACGGTCATTTTTATTTTTAACTGGCTACACTACCACTCGGTTCATCGTAAGGGCTTGGCCGACAAGTGATACTATTACTTTTACTTTTCCACAATTTGTTTGGCATTCAGTAAAGGTACAATAAATTGAAAGTGGCTATATCTTTCGCTAAGTAGACCTGCAGTTCTAGGCAGTTTGAATTTTAATAACCTGTTTACTGTACATCAACGCAAACTGACCATATTTTAAATTCAAATTATGTTCTCCATCCATTCCTAAGTATACCTAACTAAGTACCTATAGAACACATTTTTTTACCAAAAAAAAATGAAAAAAAACACGGTCTGTGTCTTGTGATCGTAAACTATATCTTTTGCCAGTAACTATCCGTTTCATTATTCGAACATCTTGTCAACTTTTAGAGACAATTTTTAGAGAAATAGAGATTTGCATTTTGAAGATTATATTCTGCTCCAGCTATAAACAATACAGTGACGATGTATGGGATTGTAGAGTGAAGATGAAACGGATATTTGGCTTGCCATCAGCACCAACTTTCAGCCTATCACGAGGTCAATGTGATAGTCAATTTTCTAGCCGCTGCAGTGCTGAATACCCTGCCTTCCTTGATATCTCAATGTTTATCAAAATATGATAGGTTTAACTTCGTATAAATGAATAAATGGACTAATGCGAAACGGTCAAAATACGGAGTTCGGCGGAAGACTAGTAATTAGAATTAATGAATGGAAAAGATGGTGAATTGGCAGTTCGTTGAACTGTCGCGTCCGGCCACGGCTGCTGCTTGCCTTTACATATAATACACGGGGAAAATGTATGTGGGTGCGTCTTTGCACCGATAAGAACACTCGCCGTCACGCGCCGCGAACATCTGGGCCATATATCAGTATTGTTTCACCTACACTTAATACAACTTAGTAATACGAGAGAAAGAAAGCGGTTTTTGTTTGTACATGAATGATAGGTGTTATCAATGAAACTTTTATTTATTTCATTGTTCTACATGCCTACAGGTTACAATGTCTACAGTTCGGCAAAAAGCTTAAGATAGACTTAAGGGCGGGTGAAAAAAAAAATTCTCATAACTGAGAAAACTGCAACTTAGTATGTGGTATGTGGACCTATGCCTTAATTCAAAATATTCCAAACAACTGAAAAATAGATTAGAAAGAACAGCATTTGTATGGTTAAATAATTATTTCACAAATTTGATTGCAGCCATTGCTACTTGCGAAAGTTTTAAAATATCTGACTTCTATGTGTAGCCCGATAAAATCTGATAAATGATTCTGTTTACGACATGGTAGCGTTGGGTGGTCCTACAATAAATAAATATCTCTGTGCTACATTTAAGTTTAAAAGACTTTGGATTGTCGTGTCGCCGTTATAATGCACTGAAGTTTTATTTGTATAGATACAATTACTTATTTAAAACGGCTTCCACATTATACATTTTCTACGATCAGATTTCTTGTACAAAATTAAATCGCCATATTTTATTTTATTTTAATATTAAATGGCAGTTTTCAAGATAGGTATACTTAATCATTTTATGTGTAAACAAATGCCACCTGTCTTGATTTTCATTTTATCAAGACAGGTGAACTGAACTCAACGTGATGTAATAAGATCAAGTGGCGATTCTGATTACGAATTGAACGACGCCAGTCTAAACCACTCCAGTCTAAACCAAATTCTAGTCAAATTGTGCGTGAAATTAGATGGAAGTTTTTAGATGCCTTAATTTGGGCAAAAATAGGAGAATTAGTCATCAGTTATCGAAATTATCTCAATCTTATGTAAGTAATTAGAATACAATCTTTAAATAATATATTTTAAAAATATTTCAGTAATTTTAAACAAAGCCATTGTAAGAAAACAGAAATCAATAACGTACATTGATTGATGCAATGGCTGCTTTGTTGCAACCAACAATGTCAAGACACCGAATCTGACAAGTTACATTGTGAATTATAGATTCAATCGAGACCCATTCACAATACTGTGATATCGACGAGTCTTTTTTAAGCGAGCCTATCTGACCTTATGTGGTTTGGTTCAGTTAAGTTTCGTTAGTAACAAGAGTCCCTTGTAACTCCTCATGAAAATCGTGCTTTTCAAATGCAATAAAAATTCAAAAAAATAATTCAGATATATTTATACCTGAATTAATTTTTTGAATTTTTAGCAAACTTCTGGTAACTGGTACCGGATTTGAAAAGTAATATTAGCATCGCCAAGAGGTCACACTATCTACATATTGTTGGATTGTTGACATCACGCGAATGACTGCGAAATGATAAAAATTAGAAGCAAGTTTTCATGCTTGGTTGGAAGTGACACATACAAAATGTGTTATATACTGCGTTGTGAGCATGTTGTTTTATGTACATGCTTTAATATTGTAATAACGGATCATTTGTTGTATTCTAGGATAGGTTAAATTAAATGACCTGTTTTGAAGAACTATCACACATAAAAAAAAAGCCGAATTCCCACGAATCTGCTTATCAGAGTCGTAACAATTCGTAGAAGCTTTTTTAATTTCGGCTTATCGAAAATATTTTTACATCCGTACTAGGCTGGTCTTTAAATTTAACTTCGATATGTAAATAAGTTGAAGCAGTAATGCAGAGGTGGTTTGCTGGTTAACGCTGTATTAAGGTGTCGGTTTACATGCGGAAAGGCTTACACATGCCATTAATGTTAATTATATTAGCATCTGAAACGAAAATCCAAAAACATACCGTTTCGTGCTATTGTGAACTATTGGTAAACTATTTTTGTTCCATAACAATACTGGTACAACATTATTTTATTATTAGTTCAAGATTTCGTTAACACTTGGAAAAGAAATCGAGTGTGATATTATTTATACATTAGTGACTATTGTGGAATTAACGTATAAGAGAATGAACCAAGATAGAATTTTAGGAATACGAAAGTTTAAAATGACAAACTGTTGGAGAGACTGTTTAATTGTCATTTAAACTTTCATTCATTCTTGGACAAAATTGGATGCCGTATTTATGTGCTCCGATGAATATAAGTTTCCTAAAAAAAAATATAGAATTGTAGGTAGATGACCTCACTGGCTAGTCAGACCCAATTTAGGTATATGTATCTGTTTACGACGTGTATGGCTGAGGAGTGGACTGGAACGGCATCGACATTAGCATAATTGGAGGTCGGCAACGGCGGCAGCCGCGAAACCGGTTGTTCGTGGTACGAATATGACGTCATCACTGACATCACCATATGCCAATTTCATAAAAATAATGAAAGTTGGGTTTGAGATAGGAGTATATGTGTTGCAATAGGTAAGCTAACAACCTTAAATTTTTTTGTTTGTTATACGCCTTTTAGTTATCGCCAAACTGATGGTTAAACGCCATGTGGGCCACCATAAGCTCAACATTAACACAAATTGTTATCTTTAAATAAATTTCGAGTTTTATTAACGGTTTTTGGGATCTGGTTAATAACAACCGTTTAATAGTAAGTTTTTTCTCTGTCAAATGGTTAAAACTTTAAATTTAGACACTCCAAAATAATAGAGATCACATATAGCTATTATTTTTTAGTTTTTATTGCAGTGTAGGTCTGTCAACTCAGCTTTAAAGATCTTTCTTTATATAATAATTATAACATGACTGTTTTTACCAAACGAGGTGCGGCCTTATGCTGCCTTCACCAATTTTATATTAATTAAACTGTCAGAGTTAATGTGAAAATAACATTAGCTATGTAGGTCGGCACACCTAGGAAAGGTGATTTGAGGTGGTGCCCTACGATACCAAGAGTGGCAAAGCTCGCCCCTTTTGTTTATAGAATTTGTGTAAAGGAATTATGATTATAAAACCATCGAAAATGAACTATTTTATGAGAGATAACGTGTGTATGAAAAAAAAACTTTGTTGTTATTTTATAGATTTCACAATAGTAATAAACATATTTATACCCAATTTGTTATTTTGTAGTATAGTTTCAATATAGAAAAGCTTTTTACTATATATACCTGCATGAAGCTAATCGTAAATAGTGGAAGAAAATAATAATATACCTACAAAGTATCAACTAAGTACCATAAATCGCAATTTACTTCGTGCGAAGTTTACCTACACAACACTTCCTTTAATGCATTGTGCACTTTCCTTAGGTACTGTCGTGATAAAAGACAAAGATTTTTTCACGGTTTAAAACTTACTTGTGTATAAAATACTATGTATATTTTTATTTGTGACTGTGCTTTAAACGTGAATATATATAAACGAGTGTGATTGGCTTGAATGCATTAATAATGAGAACATGACAACATCTCGCCTTTTTTAGTTGTTACGTGATGTAAAACATAAGCTACAACTTTATCACTGTTCTACAGCATTCAAACTATTTTTAATATAATTTATTTTTTAAGGTTCCAAAACTAAAGGGTCAAACGGGACTTTAATGTTAAAACTCCCGTCTGGGCGTCCGTCACCAGACTGCATCTCATGAACCGCGATAGTTTGGCAGTTAAAATTTTCAGAGATTATGTATTTCTGTTACCACTATTACAACAAATATAAAAAAAAACAGAATAAAATAAATATTTAAGTGGGCTCAATACAACAAAGGTGATATTTATGTTCGTTTCTGCTCGTTATTGATAACGGCAGCAGGTCGAAGCTTGAAATATATAGATAACGGTACGGAACCCTTCCTGCGCGAGTCCGACTTGCACTTGGTCGATTTTTTTATTCTTTCGGGGACAGTAATGAAAAATCAATACACAATGTAATTGTATGATATAGATACCTCTGACACATTAAGTAAACAAAACAATGAAAATATGTAATCGAATGAAATCCCACTAAAATAATTTAACAAAGTTAATAGTTAGGATATGTTTGTTTTATGCGCGAACTTACCCCCACTGCGCAGAAATCTGGGCAAGTTACGTGCCGGCGCCTACAGCAATTATTTATAGTTGCAACGCTACTTCTAGTACTAATTATACATATCAGAATAATAAGACTCTACAAAGTTTATAGAGTCATGTCACCTATTCGTAGTACTTCTAACTTCCATTATTCTAGTTTGTGTCACTTCACTTTAACTTTTTTTATATTCTGGAGGTTGAAGCTTTTCGTCTACGTGATGTGCTAAGTATACTAATAGAGTTGGGATTGGGACCTGTTGATTGAGATGTCAGTGTCTTATACGTTCTACCCAAAAGGCAAAAATCATCAATCTTATACTAGACAAGTACGTTCATACTAATGCCAGACTTTTATTCATCATCATCATCATCATCATCATCAGCCTATCGCAATCCACTGCTGGACATAAGTATCTCCAATTTCACGCCACTTAGATCTATTAGACTTTTATTCAATGACGATAAAACCATCTCTTTATGCTGTTCGAGATAACAGCCCTTAAACTATTCATTTTTTTTCCGAATTTATGTATTTATTTATACGTAATAAATGGTAACATTTTAATGACACATTCTAATTTAATGAAATCATATTATTTATTGGATACAGTAGGTTTTTGATTAGACCATCGAGAGTGATGAAAACTAAGAAAATACGTAACTGACTTTTATCATTTTAGTTTGAATAAAAAAACCGGTCAAGTGCGAGTCGGACCGAGGGTTCCCTACAAGCCTGTAAGTATACTATATGATGTAACTAAAAATTCATGCATTTCGCAATTTTCCCTTTAACTATGCTATAAGACGTTACTTCGTTCGAAAGTTCAGGATTCTGAGTTGACGGGAAGTACCCTGTAGGTTTTGATTCCCTTGCAAGTATCGAAAATTTGCAGCATAAACGTACTGTATGACTGTATCTTTTTATTGCGTTGCCTTAAAAGTTTAATTTTTTCATAACTTCAAGGGCAAGTAGACCTGAGTATTTGATGTAAATTTCAGCTTGATACCTCCAGAGTTAATGAGAAAAAGGGTCCTGATAGATAGACAGACGGACAAAAAGTGCTCTTATAAGTTTAACAATAAGGGTTCCGTTTTATCCTTTTGAGGTACAGAACCCTAAAAATTAAAAATCATTAATTTTATTAAGGTCTATCCTTAGTGTATAAGGAATATCAAGTTAAAAAGATTCCATAGCTTTGAATATTTTGCACTCATATTAATCTCTGGTATTATGTTGAATAATTTCTCTTTTTAGATAGGTACCAATTATATATGATATTATATGATAAAGTATAATAAATGTATTGGTAAGAATATTCTTATTTAACACTTGAATAGCACCAATCGATAAAAAAAGGTCTAGGGTTCAAAGCGATAAAACCATTCTACGAACATATTTAATAATACAGTTTTCTTTTTATGTCGTAGGTATTAGGTATTATTAGTAGGTAGGCTTATGGTATTACGATTACTCACCATAACTAAAAAAAAAGCAAATGTAGCTTATTATTTTGGTACCTATCTACACTCTTTAAAACAATTTTTTTTTATTCCGCACTCTTTCTTTTAATCAAAATAATCAACTGCAATGTAGGTAACATTCCTTACGTTTTTCTCAGTTTAAAGTCTACGAATAAATATTCTTACTCGATTTTACCCAGTCGGACGATAGAGTCGTCCTTCAATTTTTTTATTCAGTATCACCCGTATATATCATCAGTATATATATTATATACCCATACACATACAGTTACAGGTTCTATAATACTGAGAGAGTATGATAGTAAATAAAAACACTTACACCACTGATTTTAATGACATACAGATTGCAAAAGTTTGAATGAGAAAACAAAAAAATAATTACCTTAAAATTATTGTTAAATGGATGTTTTAGTGTTACAACAGCCAGCCATCAGTCATCACTTAAATGAAAAAAAAATTGCACACTTCGACACAAACTTAAGCACACTTATTTAATTTTTCACGAGAATAAAATTATTCCTAATCCTGCTTGATAGTTTAACGCGTAGAGTTGCAACGGTATACAAGCGCGGCTTCTTAGCGGGCCAATCGCGTACTAAACTACAAACGACTCAAATAAGAAACGAGAGTTGAAAATAATGCTACATTTCCACTACACGACACGCTCTGTCGGCCTACATTGTTTGTGGCATGTGGCTTAAACACAATTTATCAAAAACGAGATTATATTTATTCTCTTTGGCTTTAATTTTATTGAACATGTGTATTAAATATCCCTTACCTATTTAAATTTTCATAATATAATTTCTACATTTGTTTACTACTAATGTAAAATATATACACTATGTACAAGAAAGAATTAGGTACGTAATCGTTGGGAAATGTCGGGAAAAAACTTGAAGAGCTGATGTTCCACATTATTTATATCTTAACCGATCCATTTATGTCATTGTCATTTGTATGCAAAATGAATTTGAACTCAATAAAGTGGTTTTGTATGAATTAGTTATTCTTTTATTATTTTGTGGATATTACCTACTCAAATTCAGAACTTTAATCAGTACTAGCTGCTGCCCGCGACTGCGTACGCGCATTTTATTTTTGATTTGCCTATGTGGTATTCTTATGAATAAGATTATATTATTGTAAAGTTTCATTAAAATCCATTCAGTAGTTTTTACGTGAAAGAGTGACAAACATCCATCCATACTTACAAACTTTCGCATTTATTATATTAGTAGGATTTTGAATTCTTATAAACAACAAAAAATAGTTTGTTGGCTCCGTATAACTTTTAGCTGTTATTTATGAGAATTATGTTATGACGGGTACGATGTACTGATTAAAGACTTTCTAGTTTAGGCACTGTGCGATCGGCGATGAGAAGACACGACGTAGCATCCCAATCCCAATGCTGCACAAGCCCAACGCAGCTGAATTGTTCTATTCACTTCGTCCTCAAAGTTGTTTCTGACCAGTTGGTAAGATTTATTCCTGTTATTTTTCTTCATTTTGTACAAGCGGAACAACAAGTAACCGCTGCTAGAAGAGGAGTTACAAAAAGACATTTTTTTTATTTCTTAGTCTTTATATATTACTCCTATATCTAATATAATATATTATATCATATATTATATTGGGTATAGGAGGGCCACAGGCAAATGAGTCTCCTGATAAGTAACTATTGACAACTGCAGCTCTAAGAGTCACATGTGTGTTGTTACCCTTCCCCCTTTAGTCCCTCCTCCCAGCCAGCCGGAGCCCTAATCTTATTTGGTCTCCAGTTACCTCACTCACTTGGTGGAAATCCACGAAAAATCCGGTTTTCTTTATAGGCTTTGATTCTGGTCGAGTCAGCCCATTTGAGCCGAAGCACGACTCTCCCATGGCTATCTCAGTCATACTGTATACAACATTGTAACATCAGTAGTGTTTATATCGTGGTTTAAACGACGTATAGTCTGTACGTTGTTAAAAAATATCTATGCGGTACAGGTATGTTGTACCCTATACGTGTATCCATATAATATACACACAATAGGGTACATTAAATTATTCAGCTGATTAAATAAAGAGTAGAAAAATTCAGGACTTATCGGCCCCCTTGGCACACATGTGACTCTGAAATCGTATATTCAAAGGTGTTGTTAATTTTAATTTAATAAAAGCCTTTACCTACCTGTATGCTCCAACCAGATCTTAAATAAGACATTGGTAGGCATTATGGAATAAATAATTTGACAAATTCATTCATTGGAATCACAACAGCAAAGTATAATTTTTTTTTGTTATGGAATTAATTTAAACCAATTTTAGCATTTCTTCTTATTCTTTTTATTTCATTACTTTCCTGAACATCCTTATAATTGAAATGATAGTGAAACGAACGAAGGTTTGGGCTTCTGTGTATGTCGAGCAATTTGTATTAACACAACATAACAACCAATTTAAAACTTAATGGATTATGGACTTTCTGTATTTTAAGCAATTTCTATTATTGGAAGAAGCAGACAAAAGATAAGACGTATAATTCTCTTCCTCCGGCAAGCGTTGAAAGAAATAAACCATCGACACTTGTGAATTAAAAGGACGGTGTGGAAAGGATATATATACCTTTTTAAGCCTGTACTAAATTCCAATTCGACTGGCAGTGCATATAATCATGCATCAAACCTTAAACTGAATGGTTCACATTTTCCGGCTTACATCGTTTTGCTTCCTCTAAAAAACTTTGAGTCATTATTTATTCTAGATTTATTGAGTGACAAACTGAGATTTAGAATACACAAATTCACCGAATCAAATACTTATTTTATTAAACTAAAGCCAAATTATTCTTGAAATTTATACAAACTTATTTCACTACTAGCAAAATTTAATATATTTTTGGACCCAAAGAAAATTCAAGCACTTCCCGCCTTTTTTTGAAGTGTATTTGTAAAGAAAGAGGTTACAAATGAGAATAGTGTACAGGCTACTTCATAATTTTTCTACCAGACAATGACAATGCGGTAGATGACTGTGTCGTAAATAAATGTCTTGTCTAAAAACCCATGTCTTTTTCATAACAACGAATATTAAAAAAAAATCCGGAAAATTTTATTATTACAGCTTTTCATTTGTATTACAAATTTTAATCAAATAATCATTGAAATACAATGCTCAATTGTCTAGCTTAGAACAGTGACGTCACAAGTTTGTATTTACACTTTGTAGTACATTATTGTAAGTTAATGTTCTGATAGATAATAAAAAGTAACTGATTTGTCTAAGGTGTCATCTACCCTATTCTTGACTGCCTATTCTTTTCGCCTAAATATTACTGATTCACTAAATGAAACAATTATAAATTCAGATATAATATTGTGAAAGTAACACTTAGCCAATGTAGTTAAAAGAGCGTAGATGATAGACCTATAGAAACAGCCTTAGTGATTTGCCGTATGCTTTCATTTTTTCAATCCTAATAAAATAATAGTAGTACATATAGTTAAAGTCCACATTAAATCATTATTTAAATAATTTTTAATTTATTTACACCAAATTTCAAAATTTCATTTGTTGATTTCACCTTTTTCAAATTTTCCTTTAAATTAATAAAAGAACACGTACGTTTAATTTTCCTTTGTACCGTTTTAACGTTAGAAAACACTCCTTTGGCGTAAAGAAATCAACATCCATTATGTTTTTCCCTTCAAGTGACTGATTTTAACCAACTTTTAAGAAATAAATTATCCCTCAATCCTTATCATTCAATAATTAGTATGGTATAAAAAAAGGATAGCAATACACGCTATACGAATTATATATTATTGAAGTCAATAACATATAAACAAAATTACTACTTTTTTAATTGTATTGATTTGAAGTTATAGTTATTTTCAATATTTTACTCGTAAAATAAGATGTTCTAATTATTTATTTTTTAAATCTAGCAAAAAGTAACTGATCTGTTTAAAATTTTATAAAGTATAAATAAGTAAAATGAAGCGGAAAAACATTGTTCTAGACATTCTAAAATAAATAAAATAAAACTAATTTTCGTATTCGCCGCTCGTCACGGTCCATTGGCCAAATAGCTGATAGCCAAACTCGTTGTCCGGAACATGGAAATGAATTTAGAAAAAAATAGTAGCAGATTTATTTCAATAGTTTTACGAAAATATTTCAATATGTTAGAAAATGTGTAATTAAATATGCCATAAGAATTTGTATTATTCGTGAACTAATACAAAGCGCCGTGGACTGTCTAAGTTAATTATATTACCTTTCATATAGTTATAGTATTACATTTAAAATTGGTTTTTTTCACAATCGACGTTTTACATTATTAAACTCTTCCTATTGTTGCTATGAATCTTTTCGATGTCAGCAAATAGAAACTGAATGTTATGGCTCCTGGTAACAACGAGCGACATCCAGGTCACACGGGCACTATACCCAAGACAAAAGTGAGAAATAATTGTAATGTTCCTCAAGAAGCTGTAACACCTACTAGAAGAGACATGACTACCAATCTGACTGTAAGTATGAAATAGGTCTCATTTTTATATTACCGTAATGAGTTGTGATATCGCTATTGTTAAATCTCACCAATGAACAATAGACTTTGTAAGTAATATTAAGAAGTAAAACTAGTACATTAGTGAATTATATTCGAAGTTTTTTGATTTAAACATTTACAGTCAAAATAATGCTATAAATATTACTTATTTAAATTCATAATTAGAACTTTACATAGCTCAAAAGTTTTTATTGTTTAATTAAACATAATTAAATACACATTAACAATACTCACCTCGCCGGGATCCAGTCTTTATGATGTAACAAACCATTACAAAATAATTGATAGAAAAATGAGTAAATAACCCATAATGTGTCTAAAGCACAATAACAAAATATGTTCTTTGCCAAATGTGCTAGTTTTCTTCTAATGTTAAATTACTCCTACTTACCAGTATTACCTGAAAAAAATACCTAATGCCAGAAAGGTTATATTTCTACAATCGTAATTACACAAAATTAATTTAAAGGACAAGATTTACCAAGAGCTTAAACTCTTTCTCAGTAAAATGTTAACATGTGTGAAGTTTGCATGAGTTTATTTTTGGAAACTTGAGAGTTTAGTGTAATTTGAACTTTTGCCAAGCTATTGGTTTGTGACACAAATATACTACATACTACTACTGATCAGATAACTATTCCGTTCTTTCAATTTAAATAACATATTAAAAAATTTTTACTCTATTCCAATAAATGGAACTCCAGTGAATATTCAAACGATATTTATTTCACTACTCTATGGGAGGTTGCTTTTCTAAATATAGTCTGCAGAAGGTGTGTTCTTTACTGATTTTTAATATTATTGTTGTTACATTGTGAAGTTTTATGGACTGTGTTTTGCCCATTTTTAGACCTCATTAGATTGGGTTCCAGTCTCCGAATACAACTCTAGGTCTAACTACAATCAGTCAAGAAAACCAACGAATAATACTTCAGATCACGAATTGACAGATTTGGGTGAGCATATATTACTATTAATGTCTATTAACCTGCTAAATTTGGAGAGCATACTTATGCATTTATTTAATTTTAGATAATTCTGTATCTTTTGAGAGTGGTTTTGGAAGATTTGTACCAGTAAGACCACAACCACGTGCATTGCCATTGCATGCACAAAATCGGGAAAATATTACAGCTGACCAGCATGATGATGGTACAGGATCGTCAATAACAGGACACACTTTACATCCTTATGCACATCAAATGCAGAATGGTAACCAATCTCTTACAATTTTAGTATATTAATATCAGATTTAGTTTACATAATAATGCTGAGTGAATATAACTACTTCAACATGTATTTGATGGGTTACTATATTTGTTTAAACTTACTGTAACAGTTGGGTAATTTCAGCACAGGATTTAGTACTTAATAAGAGAATTGTAATATAAACTATTTGTAAAAACTGTAATAACCAGAACTAGACAGTGTAAATTGATAAAAAATGAGTCACAGAGAATAGGCATCTATACATGTGTATATTAACTCATATTAGTTTATAACTTAAAATCAGGTGGATGATTTTTTTTTTGTTTAAGATTGATATTCTTCCAAAATAATATGATAAGTATTAAAATAAAAAATTGATTAATAAAAGAATTGGTCAACCATTGACTGCAATGTAGACCGAAGTTCGCCCGGTCAGCTAGTTTGTAAATAAAGTGGTTTAACAAAATTATATTAATTATTTTTAGTATTTTCCTTGCAAATTTTAACTTTTTTTTTCGCAAGAACCTTCTTTGCCTTAAAGGAAATATAAAAAAAAGAATTGGTGGAGCGGTTTCATAGATTTGGCAATGGCTTGGCCTTTTTTAGATAGAGTAGAAGGCCAAAACTTCCTTTCTAGGGTGAGGTCTTTGTCCAGAAATAGTAGTCCATTGCTGGAGTTTCATGTTGATGATATGGAAAAGGGTTCTTTTTTTTATGAACTTATATGTTTATTACAAAACAATTGTTTAAAAAAGAAATTTTAGTTTTTTTTTTTTACTCATTCTAAGGTCTAATTCCACATTCAAACCATGCATCAGCTGCTGTTATGATTGTCAATCCAACTACACCGAATGCTGTTACTGGAAATGTATCACAACCATTCAATGTAAGTTCTATTAATATTATTTTAAAAAAACTTTAAATAATTGAATAATATTTGTTGGATAAATGTATTCCATTTAAATACCAAATGTGATATTTATTTGTAATAAAATATATTAGTAATAAATACGAAAATAAATATCACTATTCTAAGGGCTTGGCGTTTTCAGCTATAACACTTTTTAAGTTCAGTTTCCCCTGAAATTAAATATTTTCGTAGACAGACTAAAACTTTTCTTCATTCGAACTTTCTGCCCTCTAACAACTGAAAGGCCAAAATATTTTAGTTATAGTGTTCAAATATTTTAGGCGCCAAATCAAAACAGAAACAATTTAACGAGGAACCTTAATCCATCTCGAAACTTTGACGGAAGCCACGCGAGCAACAATAATACGACGCCTCCAATTTCTAACTCTAGAACAGGAACAAAGACTGTTAATTTAATGAACAATATGTATGATCAGGGACAAGGAAGTTTCAATAACGTCAATGAAAGTAATCATGTATGTATTATTTATAATCGTGCACTATTTATGAATGATAAACCTAGGTAATTCAATAGAAGTTACAAGAAATAATCATATATATAATTTTAAGGTGCATAGAGAATCAGCGCGAGCCTTAGGCGAAGCTATAGCCGCAGCATGTCCCGACGCAGCGGCTGTAGAACGTCGCTTAGGACAGATACGCGAATACATTCGTGTTACTTCCTCTCTAGTTGACACTATGCGTAATTCTGAAGAAGAGGTATGTATAAGTTTCATTATTTTGAATGTACATAGGCAAATATGACAATTAGTTCATCATGTTTTTAATTTAGGCGTTT
The DNA here is from genome assembly GCA_003709505.1 of Hyphantria cunea. Lineage (NCBI taxonomy): Eukaryota > Metazoa > Arthropoda > Insecta > Lepidoptera > Erebidae > Hyphantria > Hyphantria cunea. Next base: position 983,677 of record PKRV01002451.1, read on the forward strand.
GTCGAACATACCAAAGAAGAATATGATGAATTAGTAGAGATGGTAATGAAATTAAAAGAAAGTGAATGCAAGTTAGAACAAATGTTGGTGGATTGTAAACCAGAGAATGATGAGGTGCCTGTTGAAGAAGCAGGTGGAGTTACTATTGTTGAGTTACAGGCAAGTGATGTTTTTCAAGGCAACAAAAGTGAACCTCTTGCAGATAATAATTTTAATATTGACAAAACATGCAATGTTAAACATGTAGACAGCAGTATTATAAATAACAATTTAAAGAAAGTGACAAATATTGAAAATGAGCAGTTGAATAAATCAATGCACAGCATTAAGGTTGATGACGAAGCTCATCTTCAAGGAGAATGTAATAAAATAACTGATATTGGATGTAGAGAAGTTATTACTCAATTACCAATTGGTAATTTGGAACAATTAGAAATAGACAATGCGAGAGAAGACGACCAACATTCCGACCCCAAGAAAGACGACCAGGAGTTGAATGATATGTTGCGAAACAATATACTGTCATGCGTTGAAAAAATAACAAGAATAGAAGAAATGAAATCTAAAAAGAAAGAAATGAAAAAGCTCGCCGATCAGGTTTTTGTTTGTTAATGTGCAGTATGGCGTGTGTCCCTCTGTTGTGAGCCGAACAATCCACAGCATGAAGTGGATGCATTGTTGGAGCAGATTATAACCACTTTTAATATCCATTTTATCATAATCAACAAACATCATTTGATACTGATTGTCTGTCAAAGCTGCTTCCAAACCTTAACATAGTTTTCAGTTTTGATCTTAATAGCTTTATTGTTTTATGTGAAAACTCTGCAGTTTGATAATATTCCGATATTTGTTTTAATTTCTTTAATGAACATCTTTTCTTTTAACACCTTGCGCCGCTAACTGATATTACACAGATATGTGGGGCCTTGTTTTATTTTATTTTTAAGTCAGATTGAACATAAAAGTTGTGATAAAAGGCAAGGAAATAATAATATAATGCGAAGCTCGTAGACTACATACTCACTTTTTTTATTTTATTACCTGTGTTTGCCGTTAGCATTTAAAAACAGCGCATATGTTTATCAATGATCTTCAAGTTTATTATAAAGCGGTTGGATTTATTTTGTGTCCCATATAAATCGATAGTCTTTGATGTCGCAAATATGCATAGAATCTGATTTTCATATATTTAATTTTTACACTCATATATCCTCAAATGTTGTGTCTCTATTTTTATCCCAGTTTCGTTTGAGTGATTAGTTACTTTTGTGGCTATAACCAACTTTAACGGTAACATGTAAGCCATTGTTTGTTCAGATTTAGAATGGCATATAACTAGGCATAATTTTGTTAATAATGAACCAATCCGCAAACGTTTTCGTTGGTATAGCTCAAAAAACGCGAGTTTTGGTGTTATAACATTATTTAACTATGTGTATGATACCAAAAACATTTTTCCAGCAGGATGTTGTGACGCGACCCGTGTCTGCACAGAGCAATGGTTCTACATATAGCGACAATGAACTCTGGCAAAATGAAATTAAAAGTAAAATGGAACTATCGCAAGTACGTTTAGTCGCTCTTAAACAACAACAGAAGAGGCTTTTGAAATATCAGGTAATATACACAATTAAATTTGCTTACTAGCATAAAATAATGTTTTAAAAGAAAAATTTATAAGAAGTTGACTATCAATATTCGTTTATAGGCAGAAGCAAAACAGCAATTAGATGAGATGAACAGAGAAAGGTCACAAGGGCAAGAACTACAGCCATCTACGTCTCATGAAAACTTTGCAACTGCCCAGGTAAACATTTTTAATTATGACGAAACTTCTCGAATTTAATGTAAGTTTTCAACTTATTGCTTTTTATAATAACTTGTAAATAACAGTAGGTGGAACTAACTTTCCTTAAATTTCGTTTTAAGTAACTCTAGCCAACACGAAACTTTCTCGAACAATACTTTACAAACATTTTTCATTAATTTTGCACCCAAGACCGTCCAACTAGTTAGTTTTTTTTTTTATATATATATTAAAGCTGCCAAAATGACTCTGCCCTGCCTGATGGAAAGCATGAGCAGAATCCAAGAGTGGTGGTCACCATCCTCAATGCGAAAAAAACAATGCAGCATGGTGACCCACACTATGGCGGCCTGGGGGGAAGGGGGATGGTGAGGGGGATAGGGGGCGTTGGATATGGGTATGGGCCTCCGGTATCCTCACTCACTCGATGAAACACAGCGTAAGCGCTGTTTCACACCGGTTTTCTGTGAGGCCATGGTATCACTCCGGTCGAGCCGGCCCATTCATGCCGAAGCGTGGCTCTCCCACGGTAAAAAAAAGTTGTACAATTATTTGCAAATGGTCTTTATGTACTATAAAATATTATCAAAAGTTTGGTGAACTACTCCACGAAAAAGTATTTGTTAGTACTCCTTGCTCTTGTCACTTCATAAGAGTTCCGTTGATTTCAGAATCATACCTTGGGCGGTACTTACCATCATCGCATGTATGCCGCCAACCAAATAGGTGTAGCAACAACATTGCCACACTCATCCGATACTCTGCATGCTCAACAAAATATGTCCACAAACGTAGACACTGATCCTGGTCATTCTGGACAATCTAATCATAGTCAAGATGACAGATTCTCTCTTAGAGAGCCTAATGCTACTGGTAGCGAAGTAAGTACTTAACGTTACGACCTTTTATTTACTTTAATGCCTGCTAAACAGTACTAGGTTATTAAACAACTGTCATAATAGTTATTGATTGACATATTTAGTTATTCATTTTATAATACATAGTTTTGTAGAACATATTTATTTAATCTGTTGTAAAATTTAGACCTATTTTTATCCAACTGCTCATTTATTAAGTTGATCGATTTCCCAATATATATATATATATATATATATATATATATGATACATTTAAGTGTATAAACATCGGTATGATTTATTTAAAGGAAGCCACCGGCGCCGGTCGTGATAGTGAAGCTGAGGATGATGAAATGATACTTAATGAACGCAGTCGGATACTTCAATTGAAACTTAGAGAATTGCAAATGAAAAAACAACACATGGAAAATTTGGTATGTGTTAATATGCATCTAGTTTTGGTTAACTGATGTTTTACCCTCAATATAGCGAGTGCTTCACTAGAAAACATGGGGTGTACCATTGTGTAAGAGTGTGCATTGTTTTCATAAAAATAAAAAGAGCAAATTGATTGGACATTTCTTTCAATGTTGGGCAAAAATGTTAAGGTACAACATTATTCTGCCCCCAATTGCCGTATCATTTTTTTTTCATTTTGTAGAGTTTCAATTGTTTTGTAGCAGATATATTAATCTTTATTTCACTAAAATTCTTAAATAATGTTGCCAAATATTATTAACTATTAACCTCATGTGGAAAGATACTTTTAGATAAGAAAAGATAATGTTCACATTGGCAATAGTTGCACTTTCAGTCAGATTCACTTTGACATTATAATGAAATACCCTCTTTTTCTAGGGAAAATTCAATATTTTATTACTAAAACCGAAAAAATATCAGTAATTTATATAAGACGGTTCGTGATGACTCTTTTCAAGAGTCATCACGAACCGTCTTGCGCGAAGACTCGACGAATACCAGCCACCGGAGCAGGCTGGGTTTCGGAGCGGATATGGCACCATAGACCACATCCACACAGTGCGGCAGATAATACAGAAGACCGAAGAGTATAATCAGCCCCTGTGTCTAGCATTTGTGGACTATGAAAAGGCCTTTGACTCGATTGAGATCTGGTCTGTTCTGGAGTCCCTGCAGCGTTGCCAAGTAGATTGGCGGTACGTCCGAGTGTTGAGATGTCTCTACAAAGCCGCTACTATGTCCGTCCAAGTACAGGATCAGCATACAAGACCCATACCATTGCATCGAGGAGTGAGGCAAGGGGACGTTATATCCCCGAAATTATTCACTAATGCAATGGAGGACCTGTTTAAGACGCTGCACTGGAAAAGGCGCGGTATCAACATCAATGGCGAATACATCTCTCACTTGCGATTTGCAGATGACATCGTCATCATGGCAGAGACGTTGCAGGACCTACAACAGATGCTGAACGACCTGGCTGACTCGTCTGTGCGCATCGGCCTACGGATGAACTTCGACAAGACCAAGGTCATGTTCAATGAACATGTACTACCGGAACCGGTTGCGGTACACGGTGCCGTTCTCGAAGTTGTTCAAAAATATGTATACCTCGGGCAGGCTTTGCAGTTAGGTAGAAACAGCTTTGAGGACGAGGTGAACAGAAGAATCCAGCTGGGTTGGGCAGCGTTTGGGAAACTTCGTCGGGTCTTCTCATCATCGATCCCACAGTGCCTAAAGACGAAAGTCTTCAATGCGTGCGTCCTACCCGTAATGACTTACGGAGCCGAAACGTGGACACTTACGGTTCGACTGGTCCATAAGTTTAAAGTCGCTCAGCGTGCAATGGAGAGGTATATGCTCGGCGTTTCTCTAAGGGATCGCATTAGAAACGAGGTGATCCGGCAAAGAACCAGGGTCATCGACGTAGCCCACAGGATTAGCAAGCTGAAGTGGCAGTGGGCTGGCCACATTTGCCGAAGAACCGATAACCGTTGGGGTAAACGAGTTCTTGAGTGGAGACCGCGTCTCGGCAAACGTAGTGTAGGACGTCCACAAGCCAGGTGGAGCGATGATTTGCGCAAGACGCCTGGCAGGAGCTGGATGCGAGCAGCCATAGATCGAACTAAGTGGCGTGAAATTGGAGAGGCCTATGTCCAGCAGTGGACTGCGATAGGCTGATGATGATGATGAATTTATATAAGTTGTAAAAATTGCTGATATTTTTTGTTTTCCTTTTGCATACATTTAAACAACTATTTAGCAGAATATCGAAACATAGTATAAAAATTGAAGTTTTGATAGGTTCAAGAATTTCAAAAGTTACAAATGGCTACTCGTCTTGGTGCTACACACAATACATACTCCAGCTCTGGCGAAGAGAGCGCGGAGGAGGAACCACCTAGAAAATGTAACAAGGCTGGCGGCAGTAATAACAAGAACGAAGATCCATATAAACTAATGGAAATAAAAGCTATTAAGACTGCTCTTCAGAAAACTAAAGGTGTGTATGAGTAAAGTTTGATGGTATTCGTCACATTTTGTCTTTTAATGTTATATTAATTACTTGCTTTTATAAGATAAATATATAATCCTACTAATATTATAAACGCGAAAGTTTGTAAGTATGGATGGATGTTTGTTACTCTTTCTCGTAAAAACTACTGAATGGATTTTAATAAAACTTTATGCTAATATAGCTTATACATCAGAATAACACATAGGCTACAATTTATAAAGATGTATTTCAAACAATATCTTTGTACACACCACAGGGCTCAGTTAGTATAATATGAAATACAATGAAATAAGGCTCTGCTATAAAGCGAGAAACAATCAGTAAAGAATTTAATTTTCGATTTTATCAAGTTTAACAAAATTCATTATCTTTTATATTTGTTACTTGTTATATAGTTTTTTATATATATATAAAAAGGTTTAGTAATAATATTTTTCTTTCAGATTTAATGAGATCTGTTGAGACCTACGAAGCAGAAAACCTATCGGGTGCAAATGATGATTCCTTCAGAGAATCACATTCAAATATCCATGACAAGTAATACACTATTTATTTATTATAAGCTAATTAAACAAATACAATGACTCGTAAATATAATTTAATCATGTGTGAAACCATGTCAAGGCTTTTTCTTATAAAAGTTAATAATATGTTATTTTGGCGCCAATGATGACAATAGTGGGTTACAAAATTCCAGTTTTTACAGTAATTGCTTAATATAAGACAGTCTTTATTTATTAAAGGGCTTTATTAGTGTAAAAATATATATATTAACTTTGATCTTACTTTAAAAAGAACACTGTACAAACTAGAATTTTAGTTCGAAAGGAGACTATTTAATTTCCATTTATTTTCAGTAAATCGGAGGGTGGTGGTAGCATGGGCGGATGGTCTAACGAAGGCAGCATGTGTCGGGTTCGCAACTCGTTGCCGCAACGTCATAAGTTTACCAACGAACAGCATTCGCAACAACACTCGCAACAGCATCTTGTTCAACATCATCAGCAACAACAACAACAAAGTACGTCAAACGAAACATGTAATGTACTAAATAGCTCAAAATGTAGTTTAGCTGGGGGGCTTATTTTTAATTGTTTTTATATTTTCAGATCATGAAGCCAATATTGCCACATTGCAAGAATTAGCTCAAGAACTGCGTCTAGAAACAGAAAAAATAATGGGTGAACGTGCACGTATAAAAGACATGATGTCTAATAAAGGTAAGTTTTATTTGAATTCAGGTAGTAAATATATGGCCATCATCATTTAAATTCACAAAAGTCTAGTCAAACTAACATGTGTCTATTCCTGGTAATGAAATTCATTACAATTTAAGTCAGTATACCTTACAAACTAGATAAAAATTTAACACCTCCTGTTGTGAGTCCGTCCTATTTTACGAAATGTCTTGTCTTATTTTTTTGAAAAGTAAATAAATTAATCTTCAGCCCATTGCAGTCTACTGCTGGACAATGCGAGATGCCCAAAACCGATCAGAATGGCGGGCAATGGGAGATGCATATGTCCAGTAAAGGACTGCAAAAAAATAATAATACATTACAATATTGTACAGGTATCATACCTTTATCATACCAAAACAATTTAACTGGTAATAAAATATATGTATGTTTAGTTTAAAAAAAGGGTGGGGTGTATTTATAGAGATTGAAGAGGAAATATGTAATAGTCTAATGAACATGTTAGATGAATGTATTGTAAATAATTACCATGTCTCCTTCATTAAAACGAATATCACAAAATATCTCGGAAAATATAATTATTACAGCTTTTCATTTCTATTACAAATTTTAATCAAACAAATATTGACATATATTGCGTAGTTGAAAACAGTGTCGTCATAAGTTGGTATTTAGTACATTTTTCATACAAAATTATCGTTTTAACAGATGATAAAATGTAAGTAATTTGACTAAAGTGTCATCTACCCTATTACTCTTGAACAGCAGAGGCAAGTCGTAAGCAGAAGAAAGTAAACGAAGAGGCTCGTGCCGGGCCATCAGGTACTCCTGGACCCGCCGAGAGGCGTCAGATGCAGTTGCGAGCGTTACTTGCAGATAAGCAACGAGAACTAGAAGCTCTACTCAATAAAGAGGTAGCTACCAAATAATCACTAATACCACTTAAATTTTAGTAGTACAAGTATATGCAATTTTTAAAAATATCATGGCGATTTTAAATGTTCTCGGCTATAATAATAATAATATTCTAGACTAGATGACACAACGCTGTCTAGTCCCAAGCTAAGCAGATCTTGTGTTATGGGTTCTAGACAACTGATACGATTAAAATACATATATAATTTTTTTGTAAATCCATACTTATATTATAAATGAGAAAGTGTCTTTCTGTACTGCTTTTACTGTCAAACCGCTGCACCGATTTCCATGAAATTTGGCATGGAGATACTTTGATTCTTGAAAAAGGACATACGCCTCTTTGCTCCGATAACTGACAAACACGCGGGCGAGCCACGCGCAAAAGCTAGTATATATATATCATATATAGAAAACACCCAAACTCAGAAACAAATATTTTACAGATAAAACAGAGTTTTATGTTAGATGGACCATCTTAGCTAATATCTGAATTAGGGTATTACCTATTAAATTGTTCTAGTGTAGAGTGATTACTTTATGATTATAAAGTACGTAATTTGGTAAAAGTTGATATAATCATTAATGTACGAACATGTTTACGGGTAAAGATAAATTTCTTATATTTTTCGTAATTTCACAGAAAGTATTATGTTCTGGAGCTGAACCTCAGAAGATTAAACCAGAGTCCCGCACCGCTTCAGTCGTCAACCAATCATACAATAGGTACAGTCTTAGTCTTATCTATTAAAAAAAAATTGATGAGATACTCGAATGCTTGTACAACATCTTACAATTTATTTCTGTGATTGCAGTGAACAAGAACACGTCAGTGAACCTGAATCCAGATCTGAGCAAATACTTTTAGATTCCCAAGATTCAAGAGAAGCTGAAAATTACAGGGTAAACAATTTCTATGTATATTTATTCGCATTTGAATATAGTGACATTTAACTGCGTAAACTGTGACGTATGGCCTTAGCCCTCTCCTGAGAGGAGACCCGAGCCCAGCAGTGGGACATTATGGGTTGTTGTTTGTTTGTTTAACTGGCTCGAAAGACCAGAAACATTTCAAACAGAATATTGATGGAAAAAATCACAGTTAAGTCGTAGTACCAACAAGTTATAATAAAATATAGGTCCTATTTTAACTATGTTACAGTTAATCTAGTATATTTTTATTACTTTTACCTACCATACATAAAAACTAAATAACAACCCTAACTAACTATGTACCAAAAAAATCTATGATTTTATTTCGTCACTAAAATTGAAACGAGTCATAGAAGACGATTAAACTAAAATAAGATCGGTTACAATTAAATTAGTATCGGTTAAAATTAAAATCGGTTACATTCAATTACCTATTTGTACATATACAAAAGGTATATTTTAAAGGTATATTATTTAGCTGTTGAAATAATGAATTATGTAAATATGATATCCTTATTTCATAAATGAATAATGACTTGGCAATTGCATACTACGATAGCATCTGTATACAATGAAATCTAACTGATTCATCACTACTTCTATATGTAATTATTGCCATGTAAAAAGTTGCAAAATAATGGCTGCAAGTTTGAATAATGCATTCAGAGGAGAGTTTGTATCTTTTATTATTTTATTTTTGAGGTACTTCTACTTCTTGGATATACATGTACTGGATTGGTTTATTTAGTCAGTCAGTTTTGTTTAACATGTTGCCTTTTTCAAAGCTTTTAAATGATTTTAAAATGCTGCTTTAGACATTACTCTGGTACTGCTTCTGCTGCTCTGGTAATTTTCCACAACCGAAGTTGGCCTTTTTTTTTTTTTTTTATATTTTAGCTGCCAAAATGACTCTGCCCTGCCTGATGGAAAGCATGAGCAGAATCCAAGAGTGGTGGTCACCATCCTCAATGCGAAAAAGAACAATGCAGTATGGTGACCCACACTATGGCGGCCTGGGGGGTAGGGNTGGTGAGGGGGATAGGGGGCGTTGGATTGGGGTATGGGCCTCCGGTATCCTCACTCACTCGATGAAACACAGCGTAAGCGCTGTTTCACACCGGTTTTCTGTGAGGCCGTGGTATCACTCCGGTCGAGCCGGCCCATTCATGCCGAAGCGTGGCTCTCCCACGTGAAAAAAAACCTTGTATAACAGGAGAAACCTATGTCCAGTAGTAAACTATAATAGCACCACACTTTTATCTTATTAATTAATCTATAAAACACCAAACTAGTGCTGGGCTACTTACCATAAAATTCGTATTTCTGTCTGTGCAGGGAGGTGGCGATAGTGCCTTAGGTGGTAGACCGGGACAATTACCACCTCATTTGGGAAGCGCTTACGGAAGTGACACGGACAGGTATGATATTTATAAAACCTCCTTTTATAGGAGAGGCGTGATGTGATGTATAAATTAGTGAAATAGTCTTAGTAAAAATTTTCAGATATATTTATTACTTTTTCAGTGCATCTAGAAATAAGTCAAATCAAAGAAACCGTCCGAGACGAAGACAACCTCAAGAAAGACAGGCAGAGGAAAATACTGTATGTTGTTTCTACGTACTTAAAGATCGAGTAATAAGTTCTTCAATAGGAACCTAATAATATTTTATTTTTTTTGCAGGCACCACAAACTAATAATACGAACCAAAATGTCCGCCATGAGCCAAGAGTGGAGACATCCAACGTAAATATGGTGCCACCAATTTCTCAAAATTGTAAGATATTTTGTTTACTCTATATCTCATTCTCAATATCTTAACAATGGATCTGAACTGCTTCAAGAATAGAGTAACAAAGTATAAAAATAGCAGGCATACTATTAGTAAAACAATTTTCAAAGTCGATTAAATAGATTAGTTAGTAGTAGATTAGTATTTGAAACTTATTTCATAGGTTGAAACTATTGAGCACCATTAACTTATTATGCAGCTGGATATATAGAATCAAACGATATTGTTAAATTATAAGCAATTTTTTTTTCATATCCCATACTTCAATTTAACGCATTGTGTGTTCAGTAGGCGAAAATCCAGCCAATATGCCATACCCGCATCTGCCTCCTCCTTGCTGGAATACAAATAAATCTAATCAGGTAATTACCAGTTCACATCTTTATTTTTTCAATTACCCACAAGTAAGATATTAAGGTTTTTTTTTTCTCTGTGATGTTTCAGGACATGCGTAACCAATTCACGCAAAACAGTCACTCTCAAACGATGGAACGTTTGTTGGGAACTCCGCAGCTGTCATACCCACCTTCTATGCCTTTTAACATGATGATGCCTTACAGTAAGTGTGCTTATTTATTGTTGAAGGGAGAATGAGACTGTTTTAGGTTTACTCCGGTTAACTGTTGTTCTCAGGAAAATACATGCACCACCATAAATTAACTGAAATAAATATTAGTTTCAGAAGTTGCCAAAATTTTGAAGATTGTCATAAGTATATAGTTAGGCCATAAATACTTAGTCTGGCCATAAATACTGTTATTAATCTTAAAATTAAAAATAAACAAAACATTACTTTTGAATTTGAAATTTGTCATTTTAATACGATTGTTCATTGTGTTTTTTGTTACGTTGTTGTTATTTTCGCGAATTTTCGTTCACAAAAAAAATTACAATATATTAATATTGTAATTTTTTTTGTGATATTAAAATGGATTGAGGTGATAAAGCGCATTGCTGTGATTGCATTATATAAAGTAGGTATGGAGCCAAAGACAATTTTTAAAATCCTCCATACGCTTAATATTAGTCAAATATTTGTGTACTGAGCTAGTAATAGGTAGAATGAAACCTCCTCTGTTTGTGACAAAAGAAGATTTAGCCCTCCACGTAGTGCCCGTACGAAAAAGGCGATCAAAGCAGTAAGGAAAGGAATTCGAAGAAATCCTGCCCGAACGCAAAAGATTTTATCTCGGGAGATAAAGATAGCACCTAGAACCATGTCGCGTATTTCAAAAGATGACTTAGGACTTACAGCCTATAAAAAACACACTGGCCATTTCTTAACTGATAATTTAAACAAAATCCACTGAAAACTAGCCGTCATCTAGTCCCGACCTTAATCCACTGGGTTATGATTTATGGTCAGTTTTAGAGAGTGTAAGGCTTGCTCTGAACTCTATGATGATTCTGAGTCCCTAAAACAATCCATACGATTTGGCAGCGAAGAATTTTCCCATAGAAAGAGTGCGTGCTACTATTGATAATTGGCCTGTGGCCTTGACTGTATTGCAGCCAACGGAGACTACTTCGAATAAGCTTTCTATATTTTTTATCGTTTTATATTATTCTATTAAACCAACATGCTGTAACATTAATAAATGTTACGTACTTTTTACTTATGTAAATTTCTTTTTCTTTGTAACAATATTTATGGCAAAAAGTATCTTGTAAGCTTTTTTTTAAAACTTGTCAAGTTTTCTCTATAAAGTTTTTTTTTATATATATATATATATATATATATATTTAAGCTGCCAAAATGACTCTGCCCTGCCTGATGGAAAGCATGAGCAGAATCCAAGAGTGGTGGTCACCATCCTCAATGCGAAAAAGAACAGTGCAGCATGGTGAGCCACACTATGGCGGCCTGGGGGGAAGGGGGATGGTGAGAGGGATAGGGGGCGTTGGATTGGGGTATGGGCCTCCGGTATCCTCACTCACTCGATGAAACACAGCGTAAGCGCTGTTTCACACCGGTTTTCTGTGAGACCGTGGTATCACTCCGGTCGAGCCGGCCCATTCATGCTGAAGCGTGGCTCTCCCAGTTTTAAGATAGTCATTTCAACAAACCATTTCCTTTTTATTTATTCCTTATTCCTTTCGAAAAATTTATTAATAGATTTTTTAGGTATGGTAGGTGGTTGTGGGTGTGGCTGTGGTTTCTGGGGCGCATGGTGTTGGCAACAACTAGTTATGCAGCAACGAGAAATACATCAACTTCGCGATCAACTGAATCATGTAAGACATCTCTAATATATTTCTTTGTAAGAATTTTGAGATATTAACTACCAAAATAAGTACGGCAATATAAAGAGACAATTATCTATATTTTGTTTTAATATTAAATTTCCTATTGGTTATGTTTTAGTTGGAGGAACGTTGGCGCGCTGAAACAGCGTCGCATACTTTGAACAATCAAGTTCCGCCTGGAAATAGGGCTAATAATTATTGGGACAACTTCCGAAGGTAATCCTAATTATGTCATTTTAAATTATTTTAAATATTGTATGTATGTAAATTATTTATTTAATGTGGTTTTCTCTTTTCAGATATTAGAGAACACACATTTTTATTTATAACTTATTTTATTATTTTCATCTAATTGTATATATATATTTTACTTACAAGTATTAAAGTCATTAAGGGTGAGAATCGTTTTTGCCCTCAATTTGCATTTGACTTGAATGATACGTTTTCTTTTGCTTTCATTAATATAAAATTACTTGTATTCGCTTGTGCGATAATACTTTATAACGTGTTCTTACTAACACTCATTTATTGGTAATGTAAACGTCGTGTTTTACTTTGAACTGAAAATATAATTAAATTGAAACATTAAGCATCATTATTTTTTTCTTTTTCAGCTATTCTCGTCAGAATCTTCTATCTGCTAATAATAAAGCAAACGCGGACGGTCATTTAGGAGTCGGTCTCGCTCATAATCCGCATCCTTTAGTTGAAAGATCTCATAATACATTACACCATACACCCTCTGGCACACCTCCCTGCATTACACCTAAGAGGAATACCAACGCTGCTAGTTCGTCGCAAAATGTAGGCCAATCGACTCAGGCAAATAATGAAGACATGCCCAGCAGGCATTCCCGTCGAAACGTTGTATACGAGAGATCACTGTCGTTTTCTTCAGCACCAGACGTGTTAAACGTCAATCAAAATCCTGATGCTGACATCACTACAGCTTGCCATTCGAGGAATATCGATGACAATAACGTGACTAATGTTTCTAACATCAATATAAACCGACAAGAAACTACATCCAACTCATTTAGAAATCTGAATATTACCAACCCAATACCTGAAATCATCCAGTCGCATTCTAATAATTTAAATACGACAGCTAACAGTAAAAAGAAATCTTCTTCGAAACTACCAGCTAAAAACTCAACAAATAGACGAAATTACACTTTGGATTATTCGCAAATGAGCAACATTAACATTGCTAGCACTTCCGAAACGCCTAATCCTAATTTAGCGTCGACGAGTCGCGAAGTTCAAGATAAAGCAACATCAAAATTATTCGATCTTCTCAGGGAAAATGTTTATTCTGAGGTGACAGCTCTGATCGATGTTAACGAATCACACCCAGATTTTTTGATCCAATTGTTCAGAGAATTACAATTGATTAGTTCTGATACTTTACGACAAAACGTTTTACAATCCATACGCAACGTTTTATCTCAATATAGTTCCTTACTAGAAAATCAAAGTCATGACGGTGCAGTAGAAGAAAATAGACAGGAGGTCCCAGCAACAGCCGGAGAGCCTGTAACTTTTAACGAAGCTATCTCACTACAGAATATGTGTGGTAACCCAATACAAATTGATAACAAAATAGTTCGCTTCTTACTGCTAAAGAGTGACGAAACCTGTACGGCTGAATTTTTAGAAGCACTAGCTTCGGTAATTTTGAGCAGTATTACGGATGGAAGATATCTACAACAAACCAAAAGAAGGCTAGTAGAATTTCTATCCAAATATGATGGCATGCGGGTTTGTGATGTATCAGGAGATATTCTCGAAAATCTACCTTTATTAGTACCGACCGGCAATCAAGTTCAAGAAAGTGAGCCTCCACAATTGACAAATGAGCTATCAGAATCTTCCATTTTACAAGACGTTGCGGGATCTTTAAATTTGTTTAGTTCTAGTGACAGCCAATTGCATCAATTAAATGCGTGCCCCTATGATTTATGGCCGGGTCATGTCCACATGGATATCGAAAATTCAGATGTGAATGATAATAGTCCACGTTCCAGTCAAGAGGGCAAAGTAGATCTCATAAATTGTTCGGAGATGCATAACGGAGATTTAGCTGAAGCCGATCAAACCTGTCACACTGAGACGGAAGAGGGAGCTACTAATGGGCACGGTGAGGCTGGAGCTAATGTGGAAGCATTACCAGACGTTGTTGACACCGAGGAAGTCACTCCAACTGAGGTAATGCAACATGTACTATATTGTAGGTGTCTGCCGTTAATTAATTGTGCTAACCGTAATTTATAAACATTAATTTATTATCGTTAACAAATAATATTATTGCATTTTATTTGAGACAATAAATTTAAATAATTAATATAAATATCTTAAACAAAAAAACAAAAATCATATTCTAACAAGATTTAAACACAATCATAGTCATTTTGCACACTTATATTGGCAAAATAATCCCTATGCTGCTACTTTAAATAAGTTTTAACTTTTCTATCATAACCTACAATGTTAGGGTGCTGGTATATCTTTTCACACTAAATTCGTATAGTACAGGTATAGAAGGATTAGTTATAATAGCAGAACATTTAGTTAAACTCAAAGCTTAAGTAGTCTTGAAGAGTATTTTTAACTTAGCTGGCCTGTTGATCCAATAATTGTTAGCGACACTTACTGCTAAGACAGAGGTCGAGGTAGGTTCGATTCCTACCCACGACAAATGATTGTGTGATAAGCACGGGGATTCGTTTTGTACCGTGGTTTAATTTATCAATAATAACTATATATTTAGAAATATGATGTTGATAATGTCTATCTGAGATGTTTGTCAGCTGATTCCCATACTATGGGATCAGCTAAGTACTTATGTATCCCCTAAAAGTTGGTGAAAATGAAAATATTGTTAAAGGTTATCTAAGTCTCTCTAATTGGACCCTAAAATTTAGAAGGCGTTGGTGAAAACGGCCATAAGACTTTTGAATATAATACATATATGAATTTATTTCTCTTGCCGTTCTATTCTAGTCTCGCTAGCCATTCGATAATTGTCGTTACAATAAATAATTGACTGTCTGTAAAGTCGGTTTACGGACGGCGTAGGATATGAAAGTGAAGCCATTTTATTTAAATATGTATTGTGTGAGTGTTTAAGTGTTGCCACCTTTAACAAAAAGCCCCGGGAAATTGCATTAGCAATAGGTTATATGCGAAAATAAATATGTTTGTTTCTTATAAATTACATAAATATTGTACACATAATTAAAAGTATAAAAGTTCGTGTTTAAAAAAAATAATTAATACTTGTCTTCATTATTTGACAATGAATTTACCTACAATTAACATACCCACATTTCTTGGCTATTAGAAATACGAACTCCTGGTAACACTTTCCCAGTACGTTTTTTGTGTGTACTTACGTGTGAAATGTTATTCTTTCACACTTTATTCACTTTTGTGCAGATTTCACACCATTTAATTGCATAAGCCGGCATTCTGTAGGTTTTTACTGCATGACAACTCGTACGATACTAACGAAAAGTAGCGTAGTTTGTTGCATGTGTGTGCGTTAACGCGTCTGTTTACTTGGAAGTACCTGAGTTTTTTGGTTTCAGTAAAAGCAAAAGCCTTGCGTCATCTATCTTATGTCCCAGCGGTAGCGTATGCGACTGCTGTTCCTGAGGTCTAGGGTTCGATTCCCGGGTCGGATCAAATTTTTGTATGATCTGCAAATATTTGTTTCGGAGTTTGGGTGTTTTCTATGTGTGATATGTATGTATTTACAAAAAAAAAGTAAGTATTATATCAGTTGTCTAGTACCCATAATACAAGCTCTGATTAGTTTGGGACTAGATGGCGTTGTGTGTTAGATGTCGGGAGTATTTATTTATTATTTATTTGATATGTTCATCGATTAATAAGACGTTATCACGTCGAAAAACGTTTTCTGTTACAGAAACAAGCACTAAAAATGTATGAACTTAGATCTTTCATGGGCTTTAAACATTGTTCTTGAAACATTGAGGCTAGTTATCGATAAGGACTCTCTATCAGCAAAATTCTTTACTCCCAATCTTATGAATTGTTATAAGGACTCCAAATTTATCCTATACTTTTGTTAAACATATTAAACTTTGTAACCCTCTCACAGCAGTTCGGTTCTCTTTAATACTCCACTCCATTTTGATGACACCAAAACATCTAATACCTAATGTATTTTCTTTATTGTAGCCTATTGCAGTCCAGTGCTGGACATAGGTCTCTCATCTCTTTCTTTAATAATTTTTACTTAGTATACCGTATATATGCTTGCTAGATCTAAACCAAGATACTGCTTATACTAGATATTCTTAAACTAACCATTCAACCCACAAGCACTATTCAACTTACACACGATTGTATACTATTTTTTTTCTAAAGGTTGTACTTTGTCATTGTCTACTAGAATAGTAAATAAACTGAAAATGTGTATCAGGCATCAATATATTTGTCCAATTTTTGGCTCCAGCGGTTATACCACTTAATACAAGAAACCGGTGAAGATCAACTTATACCCACCCATCTAGAGTAGATAAGACATTGTATATATATTTTTATTAATCAATAAACACATCTATGAAAACAGCATATCACAGAACTGTCAATTGTTTTTAATTACATTAATTTTAGTTACTGTTATAAATACCCTATATTGGCCATAAGCAACCGAATTTGGTCCCAGATGAATAGGTAAATTAATGCAGGTTACTACACCAAACTTTTAATCATTCGAAAGTGGTATCAAAATAAAAATTATTGAATAATAAATATGATGGCATAGGCCTGCGGAAAAAAGTTGTTTGTCATGACAGTTTTAAGATATGCTAGCTATCATAGGTGTGTTCAGTCACTAGTTAAATTAAAAAAAACATGTCTCATCTGGTTATCTGGGTGTAAGTCGATCTTCACTGGTTCTTAGACCAAGTTGTGAACTATTATATCCACATTATTAGCATATGAGGAATCAATGGCTCATTTTTGTAAAACTGTTACTAAAAAACCTTTTTCTATAATGTCAAATGTGAATATGCCAATGTGTACAATTTGTAATTTTGGAGTGATTATAATAAACTAAATCGAGAAATTGTTGCATTTTCACTTAATTGAAAAGAAACACAATAATACTTATGACAATTTATTACAATATCAGGTACAAAATATCACAGGTGAAGGTTATGACAAGCTCTCCATCATATTCCATCAAACACAGAATTTATACTCTAAATATAAATCTGTATCTTAAATACATTGTATAAATTTTTTGTATGTTTACATTAAAGGCTGAAGCTGAATGGCTCGGACTTGATCGTGTGCCAACAAGGCTGCACATGGAAGAATCATCTGAAAAACAAAAAGGTGAACTCAATATTTTATATGAAATGGAACAAACACTCAAACAAACCTAATTAGGTTATTTCTTTGTTTGAGCGTATCCTGAAAGGGAAATTAAAATTAATTTAATTAAAGCTTCATTCACTGCACCTGGAACAGAAAAGCAAAGTAAATAGAAATAATTAGTTATTTTTCTTTTTTTTTCAGATTGAACTGAGAAGTTTGACTTTCCTGATGACTTTAGTATTACTTTTCAATGTTATTACTGTATCCCATTAATATTATTATTATTTAATTACTCTTATCTTTTACATAAATACTTTGTATAATATATAAATAAATATTATTCTTGAAAAAAATGTGATATTTAAATGAAAAGACCCTCCCTCATTGCCTATTATAATTTTATTTCTTAAGATTTAAATTTACAATGTAAAATGGAGTTGTATATTTCTTAATGTCCCATCACTAGTATCATTAAAATGTCATACATATACACATTTTATCTAAGAGTCACAGACACTGTATTAAATGATACATGTTTCCTCCATGAACATTCCAATATAGTAACTCCAACAGATCTTCTGAATTTGCATCCAATGTCATTGTCTCATTTGTCTCAGGTTCAATCTGTTTCTCTTTTTGTACTTCTGCAGATAAAATGGACAATATTTCTGAATTAATTTTTTTTGGCAGTTCTGACATTTTGATAGAGATTAGATCATATGGACCATGAGACAACGAGATATGTCTGGGTTGTTGTGAGTTGGGCGTAGTAAACATGGGTTGAAGTTCGAAGTTGATGGCACCATGCCCTCTGAAATAAAGTCGAATTTCATCACACTAGGGCTCAATTTTCGGACAGGAAGCCTCCACTAAGTTCTGTTGCAGTTTACATTATTTGCCTTATTTTATGTACAAAGATACAAGGTAAATTTTAAGTAGTAACCCTACTTTATACATAGCTATATATAACTTTACAGCCTGTACACATGTTGAATGCAGAAACCATGAAAAGCGGGATTATATCCTTTCCTGAACTCTGCAATCAACTCACGCACGGGCTCTAGACACAGCAAAGCTCCTTATTTATGGTTTCCATATGTGTTTTCACTATTCACAGATTAAAATATTGTAACACACTCAAAGCTATAAGTTTTCTCTGCTCTTTTGAAATGTCATAATTATATTTTAAAAGCATTGAGGATAACATTCTAGCTTCTCTGGTCTAACACTAAGTCAAAACAAAGTGAAGAGGTGTCAAATATTAGGTTTTATAAAGCTTTGCAATTACTTAGTCACTAAGGTTAAAAATTATTAAAATTTAACACATGTATTATAAAAATTACTATTGAAGCTTGGAACATATTAGTATAACAATATAGTCAGTTTCTGCCTTTACACTGTACAGACTGTAACCCCTGCATAAAAAACTTTACTGTAAAGCCCATATTTATGTATATGTGCATACGTATTTCTTTCAATAAAACTATCACATACACTGGCTTATTTTATAATTAGAACCTGTCTGATTTACTTACCATTTGCAACCCAATTAATATGTAACATTATAATACACACATTATATTTCGTTACTTACAGCTTAAAATTGCTTTAGTCATATTACATTAAACATACAAATGTAGAATGAAAACTACCTATACTATTGCAAAAACTTTTTTGTGATTAATGAAACATCTACATGTCTTTTGAATCTTTCTTAATAACTATTTTAAAACAGTTAAAATCAACAATAAAATTATTATTGTTGATTTTAACTGATACTTACCTAAGAAATAAAAATACATCTTACATACAAGATCTAGATTGAATCATTTAAAATTTGATTTCTGTAAGTACATAAAATTCATTATATACACATTCAAATATTTGTTTCTAATGTATCTCACCCTATAAAACAGTTTACCATATTATCTAGTGAATAACTTCAAACACCTAATATAATGTTTGATATGATAATAGAAGCACTACAAAGATGAAAACAATCGAAACTTTCATATTTAACTTTTACATATTGATGTAAAAATAACGATGTATAGTCTACATACAGAATTTTTTTAACCTTATTACTTTGCAAAGTATATTTTTGATACTAATGACAATATTTCTTATATTATGTTAATAATATTGCCATTATATTTCATGTAGCAAATCGTTAACGAAAGTGCTATGAAATGAAATTTCTAGAAAAACAGTAATATTAGTACCTATTGCAGATAAATTCTATGGGAGATAGGAGAATGTGTTACATCCAATTGCATTAGTTTTATATTAAGATCCATATTTTACAAAAAATATTCATTTTCATAAAGAATAATATAAATTGCTGCTTATGAATACAGCTATCACTGCCCAAAAGTATCCAAACTACATTTAATTACTTTTGAAATATTATATTTATGGGTTGAAATCATTTAATATTATCAGTGGATTTCTACATTAAATATTACTGCTTATTTAAATTGTTATTTATATACAACTCTTTCTGCCTGTTTGTTGTACTTTCAAGGCTTAAATGCTGCACTGATATAATAATACTTGGCATGGGGATACTTAGATTCTTGAGTATGGATATAGGATATTTGGTTATTTATTTCAGCACATGGTGTCCCTGCTGAAAGGGACAAGCACATTTGAAGCTAATCTAAAAAAAAGTAGCCTAAGTTAATCCTTATTACATCAGCTATCTGCCAGTGAAAGTCCCGTCAAAATCGGTGCAGCCGTTCCAGAGATTACAAATAGGCAGACAGACATTGAAAAAATCATATTTTGGTATAAACAACATGTCTACATTTCTATGCTTTCAGTACGAAGCAGTTATTTTAATATTACAAACAGACACTCCAATTTTATTTGTAGATAAACAAAACATATATCTATCAAAAATATAGATAATATGTTAAAAATTAACAATCATAAGGCTTTACATCATTTGGGGCTAGTTTCACCAGTATTTATTTTAAAAACTTATGTATTTATTTATTGTTAAGATAAAATTAGTCTATCATTGTCTATCAGCAAGTGGTGAAACCAGGCCTTAACTATGAAACTGCAACAAAACTATATATACTGAAATATGAGTGGTAAAAACCATCTGCATAAGAAAATGGCACTGGGAGACTTCCTTTAAAACACTACAGAACAATCTGGTTGCTCAAACTGTATAGCTACGATTTAATTTCTGTAAACAAAGCATTATTTCAAAGAAATAGGTTATGAAACCTTACTGAATCACAAACATATCTCAAAAACCTTCAGTAAAGTTTCATGTTAATGATTATTTATTAACTTACCCTCACGAAGACGTTTAGTCTGAGGATAATCTTGCTCATCTGCACTGCGTTTCTTAGACAAGCTTTTGGACGAGGTTTTATGTTGAACTGCTTCTGCTACCACTTCGGCCATTTCGCAATCGGTGTCAACGTGGTTGTTTCCAGTACTTTTTAAGTCATGATACCCATAATAACAATTTGTAGAAACATGTACATTCTGACATTGGACTATTCTTTGATGGTGATCAGAGTAAATTGGGGCAGGTCTAACAGCATCGAAATTATCTCTGGCGTCCTGTAGGTACGAATCAATATTGCTTGTCGGCATTTTCATATCGTGTAAAACACTGCCTTTGCTTGTAATATAACTACAGAGAAAATTCGACAATTCTCGTTCTCTTATCAGCCAGATGGGTAGTAGAACAAAATTAGAGATTCAACAGCACAAGCCTCAATGACTAGACAGATGGCGGGTGAAGGTGAAGATGAAGCTATTGCTATAGTTTAGATATATTAGTAGAGCACAGATGATTAATGAGGAATGCTATACAAACAAACAATGTTACAGATTATAGAAGCATTGCTTGTTTTTAAACAAATGCAAGAATAAGAAAATATAATTTTTAGATAAACTTATTAGATATTAGTTTTTTATTTTTCTGGATGAGATTCCAGAAAAATACTGTAAGTACTGTATTACTGGGGACAAATTTGGCAGAACAAGTAAAATTATTTTATAAAAAAAACCCGACTGCGTCAATATCTGCTATCTTTATTCAGGTTTATATTTTAATATTTTTTTTTGTTTTTCGTTTAATTTTGATGTTCTCAGTGTCACTCTCGCAACAAAGACGAATCTTTGACACGACTCGCATAAAAATACTACAAGCCATTTAGGCTCTAGGGCGTGCCAAAGAAATATACATACACTCGAGAACATCCTCTTTCTTGTGCAGTCGGGTAAAAAGTATAATTTTATAGTTTATAGGGGGTAAAGAAGTACGGGTTACTTGATGATAAGTAACTATGGCAGCCCATGGTAACTTGCCACTCAAGAGTCACAGGCTCATATAACTTCTTTAGCCTACTACTGCTGTTCTACATCTTCTTGTGATCGCACTGAATTATGTTTGGTAAAATTTACAAAGTTTTGCTGAATAACATTGTTAGTAAGACTAACTTTCATAAAATTGTCGAACTGAAGTTAAAAAAAGTATTACTGAAATATATCTTAAAATGATTTCCACATATTTTTTTAAGATTTTCACTAGTCAATCTATTGTTTGTTTGGTTATACATCTTGAAGGTAAAGGTACGTTGCGTTCGTAACTCCCTACACACGTAATCCATGAAAGTATTTAACTATCATTAATACCAATCGAACTTGATGACAGTATTATTATCTATTCTATGCCATTAAGTAATATTAGTTTCTCTTTTATTATTTTATGACTTTTAGTTAATAACTAGGGAGATTCTACTGTCTTATTTATAAATTCTACTTATCATATCATTTATAAAATTAAATTATGATGAGAAAATAGTGTGTTTTAAAATACGTAGTTTTATTTACTTATGGCAATAACAGTCAGTTATTATGAACTGTCATTTTATCATGTTTGATATCTTGGTCATGTCATCGGGAATTAAAGTTTTGATGAATTTGAAATCCTCTTTAGTATTAGTTTAATTTTATAATATAGGCAAGCAATTGATATCTTTAAGTACAATGTATATTTAGATGTATTTAAGTAACAAATTCCTTGGTATTCCTATGTGTTACTAATATTGGTATCCAAGGTTGGAAAAATTTTGCACCATAAGATGTTGCCTTCGGCTGCCGCAAAGAGTTTTTATAGAAATTTAAGTAGATACTCTATTGAAATTAAACATTTTCACTCAATATGCTTCGGTGTGCCCAGAACACTTCGACGGGAAACTTTCAGTGCAGGTAAAAATGAGTTATGGAAGAGTGTATACACTTCTGCATACCGCTATGATAAAAACGACGATAGTTCCAAAAATAATCTAAAATTCTCTGGAACTAATAAAAATAAAATAGAAGCCAAAGGAAATGAAGGAAAACCCTCTCCTGAGATAAATGTGCAACAATCATCTCAGTTACATTTAGATGTTGAAGTATTGGAAAAAAGAAAAGCCCAAATACAATCTAGTAATCCAAAAGCGAAGAGAGGTATAAATGACGACATAATTGTTAAGACAGAGACAGATCAAGACAAAATTGTGACCAAGGTTACAATTGAAAAGAAATCTGTAGCAGAAAACAAACCGTTGGCAACACCAGGTTACAAAACTTTCTAATTATGCTATATCAAAATATTTGATATATATACAAAATAAAAATATCTAATTCAAATTTTATAAGTTACAGCTAAGAAGAGATTGCTGATTGATTTCTCCGCATCCTATACAGAACGTAATTTCATCACTCCTATGCGTGCTATGACAGAATATTTATTAAAGCAGTCAGATTTAGAAAGTTTACCTAAAGTTCTTAGAAGATCACCATATGAATCTGAGCCACCAATTACAGTCCATTATAGGAAAGATGTTGAAGCCAAAGCCATAGAGGTTAATATATTAAGAGATTTCAAATTAAAAATTAAATAAAAATGTAATTAACATACAAAATTTTTATCAGGTTTGGGGTTCAAAAGAAGTTCTTGAGAAAGAACTACTGAGACGTGAGTTAGACAGAAGAAGATATGAACAAGGTAATTTAGAAATATGATTTGTTTTAATATAGCCTGAACCATAATCACGTGAATCTGGACCTGTACTACTTGATCATCCATCTAATATAATAATACAGATATCATGAGCAACAACATGTCATGCTTGACTATTAGGGCATGAATTTGTGTGGATAAGCTAGTATTATTTATGTATATTTGCAATTAGTGGTACATGTTTAACAAATTTCCCAAAAGTGGCTAACAGTCATAGAAACCTTATACAAGACTCAGATCCTACTTCTTAATATATAGAGCTCCCGATTAATGGTAGGAGGTACTTTATTGAGAGGCTTATGTTTTGTTAAAAGAGTATATTAGTGCATGGATATATCTTTCTAAAGAATTAGGGTGTTAAAGCTTATTCATATATTTTAATAAGTATACATTTTTAGATGTGTTCACTGTGAAGAGGCGTCTCAGAACCTACAGGCGAGAAATGAGTAGCAAACGTCTGATTGGCACAGAGCAATTAGGCTTAAAAACAACATCAGGGAGAGTAGTACTTACTGCAGTTGGGATGTAAGTAATAATAATACATAACTAACTGTATGAACTTCCTTATCTATAATTATAAATGTGAATCTAAGTTTGTTACGCTTTCACTCGAAAACTACCAACTGATCATTATGAAACTTTGTACACATATTCTTGGAGGTATTAGAAGAAACATAGGATACTTTTTAATAAACGCGAGCGAAGCCGCGGGCGAAAGCTAGTATATTAAAATATGAAGTCGGCTTAACTGTCTGTTCGCTTAGATCTCTTAATCCACTTAATGGATTTAAATACAGATTTCATCAATGGGTACAGTGATTCAAAAGGAAGTTTTATATGTGTAATACATGCATATTATAGTAGAGGAAATCCGAGAATTCAGAAACTTCTGTCCGCAGAGCATTAGCGTATTTTATAACTTGAAACTACTTACTATACAGTACCGTACCGACAGTAATATAGTCAATATTACGGTCCTGTTGTTTGAACATTATATTATGTTATTATACTAACTACTTACTCTTCAAATGTTGTTATATAAAAACAGTATGAGTTGCTAACTAAAAGCTTGCCACATTTAATGTCTCTTATTTCCAAATAATAAGTAAATATATGACAATGTTTTATGTTACAGAAACGGTTGCAACTTTTTGTTCAAACTTTGCGCATGGATCTATACAGGGTCACACAGCTTGTTCTCAGAATGTATTCATTCTTTAGCTGATACTGTCAACCAATTGATTCTTGCATATGGAATATATAAGTCTGGGCAAGTATGTATGTTTATTTAATAAGGTTTAATTAAACAGCCACATAAATATTGATAAAGCAACTGCAACTAATATGCTATAAGTAAGCATGATGACTATTATGTCTTCCGTAAAACACCAAATATA
Organism: Hyphantria cunea; assembly: GCA_003709505.1. NCBI lineage: Eukaryota > Metazoa > Arthropoda > Insecta > Lepidoptera > Erebidae > Hyphantria > Hyphantria cunea. Next base: position 1,008,712 of record PKRV01002451.1, read on the forward strand.
GTAATTTGTGTGTTGAGCTAAGTAGCCCAGAATTACAAGTGAAGTAATCATAAAAGTAAGGTAGGAACAATAGGTATGGTGGAGGGTAGTTCCACAACACAACATAAACTAAAAAAATAAAAAAAACAGAAAATAAAATTATAAAAAAAACTTGTGAAGTATGTAGGTACTTGTATACAACAATGACTAATTTTGAAAAACTGTTTTGATGTTTGGAAGTATCTCCTATCTGTCAAACACAGTTCTATTTCTTTGTTGTTGATGTTCAATTTAACATGGCCGACTGCTGTTTTTGTAGTTTTATTTTTGTTAATTAACTATTAATCTCGCTCTGAATATGAAAATAAATATGACTATGAATCCCATTTCATCAGATGAATACATAATTTTAGTGGTTCTTGGTTACTGTTATCATGCCTAGTTGATTAATGATACAACTTTCTCAGTAGTATACTTTGAAGTGTCAGCATGTGGGCAAAGGTTTATTCCAACTTTCCAACTTTTAATAATTATAAACAAGATCTGTTACACGATACAAGTCGGTGCAAGGATCTTCGCCATAATGACCTTTACTAACACTTCGGCACGATCGCATGCGAGAAGTGACTCACATATTTTTTTTTTAGAAAATCTAATTTCAAACAGTGTCACACACATTTTTATTTTTTTATGACTTAGGGGACAAACAAGCAGAGAGATCGCCTGATGGTGCCTTGAGCCACCCATAGACAATTGGGAAGCACTTTGAGTGTCTCCATTTCTGATATTAGGGGATTGTAATTCAAATAACATACTCACTTGGCCAAAAGCAACAAAGAATTAGAATCCAAAAGTGGTGGCCACCATGCTCATTGCAAATGCGTACAATGCAACATGGTGGCCAGATAAGATACTTTTTTATGCCTTGCTTAAAGTACCCAGGGTGATACTGAGAAGGAAACATGTGAATTTTATTAACATTTTAATAAATTTCAGATAGCAGATCCCGCTCACCCATATGGTTATACTAACATGCGATATGTATCGTCCTTGATATCTGGAGTAGGCATATTCTGTGTAGGAAGCGGGCTATCATTCTACCATGGAGTAACCGGTATTCTTGATCCTCAACCACTCCATGATTTCTTTTGGGTAAGTAATTGTATGATAGTTGTAATATGAGTTGCTTACATATAAGACATTTAAAAAAATATATATATAAGTAAAACAGCTCCACTATAAACTTTAAGACTTAAGGTTCTATGAGAACCGTATTGAGATTATGCAAAGTTTTGTTAACCTATAGTAGTTTTTAAGTTTTTATTTATATTCATACCTATGAGTTCTGTATTTGAATGTGATTATTCAATTTGTCTTTGAATACATATTTCAGGCCAAGTGTTATCAATGGCAATCTTTTCTTTTTTAGTTCAAAAAGTAGGTATATTTGAAAGAGATTCTAATAATAGCCATTGATTTGTAGGCTTACTTTGTCCTCGGTGGTGCTGTCGTGTCTGAGGGCGCAACACTGCTAGTTGCATTAAATGCAATAAGGAAAGGCGCTAAAGAAGCCAATGTTCGGACAATAGACTACAGTAAATATATATATACATTACTTCATTATTTATATGTATATTTATATCATTAATATTTTTTGTAAATAAGTTTGGTCATCATGCATAGATTAAGCTAAAAAGAATATTTAAAACCTAAATACACTGATAAAAAATATATATAAGTGATTAAGAATTTTACAAATAACATTCTAAGTATTAGTTTTCACTTCTATCGGCACTCCTTAGGACTGCCAATATTTTTTTTTCCTTGTGTCTTTTTCTGTACCCCCTGACTACTTGTATTAATGATTTCATGATGATATCATCGTTTGAGCACTTAAGGAATCAAAATGAAATAAAATTAATAGCAGTTATAGCTTTGTACAAAATATAAAAACTCGAAGTCGCAACATATCCTCCTAAAAATACCAACTTGATTAGTTTTATTAGTATTGTTTAAAAAATAATACAATAAATAAATATTTCGGACATCTAATACACAACGCCATTGAGTCCCAAACTAAACAAAGCTTGTATTATAGGTACTAGACAACTGATATAGTTACATATATACTTTTTTTGTTAATACATACATATCATACATAGCAAACACCCAAACTCCGAAACAAATATTTTCAGATCTTACAAACATTTGATCCGACCCGGGAATCGAATCTGAGACCTCAAGGACAGCAGTCGCATACACCACCACTGTATTATTAGTGTTATTAACTTATTTCTCGTTATTAACGTCTTTTTAACATTGCTCCAACTGTCGGAATACAATTAAAAATTATTAAAAAATATATAATTATACACTTTTTTACTGCCTCGGGGGCGCAATGTTAGTGTGCTGTGCTCTACTGATATCTCAACATTCGTTGGAGGACCCTAGAATGAATGTTCGTGACATTTCAACTGAGCTCGGCACCACTATTGGTAGTGTAGGTCTATCATCCCCGGACAACTTCAATATCGCAAAATAACAGCGCGATGGGTCCCTACTGCTGAACTTCGAGCAAAAAATCGCCTCGCGACTTACGCTTGATACAATTTTGGGCGAAAGGGAGTTACTGGAACACCCACCCTATAATCCGGATTTATCATCCTGCGACTACCACATGTTTGGTCTACTGAAAGCCCTCGGAGGTCAAAGATTCAACACCGATGACGAGAAAGAGGGGTTAGTGCGCACATGGCTGTCCAAATTGCCCAAGGAATTCTTCGATACCAGCATCAAAAAGCTGCCGGAAAGTTGGACAAAATGTGTATCGAGGGAAAGTACCTAGAAAAACTGTAAATTTTTGCAATATTTTTCTATAGTAAATAAATGTGTCAGAGCATTTGTCTCGATCATATTTGAACAGCTAAGCTTGTAAGACAGCTAAATTGATATACTCTGCTTTGTTTGAAGGTAGATGGCGTCAGAAGTCCGAAATATTTATTTATTATTGTTTAATATAAAATTTAATGTCTTTTGCTAAAAATTAACTTATATTTCAGTCATGCGGAGTTCAGATCCTTCAGTGAACGTCGTATTATTGGAAGATAGTGCGGCCGTTGCCGGCGTCGTGGTAGCGTCAACTTGTATGGCGATAAGCCAGTATACAGGCAACCCACTACCGGATGCTGTAGGATGTATTTTAGTGGGATCAATCCTCGGTTGTGTTGCATCCTTCATTATTCTCACCAACGTTGGTGCATTGGTTGGCAGGTATTTATTAAATCACTGTCGTACAACTGAGTATTTTAATGTGGCTTAGTCTCAACCCTAACTGGTCCAATTTAGTTTTAAGGATTTTAGTATACAGTACTATCTTTTTTTCTCCTTATAAGTATTAGACTAATCTTAGGGTTAAAACTTATTTAATTGTACATATACTCGTAAATAGAAACTAAAAAGGTCTAGCAGCATTCGAATATCACATAACTAATATTTTATTATTATATATCTTAAAAGCGAATTATAACAGCACCGGTCTTGTTGTTAAAAATCTGTTGGTAATTAAATAAGGTAAAAAATAATGTAAATAAAGTAAACATGGTTCAAGTACTTTACAAGTACTTGAACCATGTTTAGTTTATTTAGTCAAGCTTAAATAAAGAGAAAAATATAATAAGAGAGAGAGGAGAGATAGAGAGAGAGACAAAAGAGAGAGAAGAAGAGAGAGAGAGAGAGAGACAAAAGAGAGAGAAGAAGAGAGAGAGAGAGAGAGAGAGAGATAAAAGAGAGATTTGATATTAGATCTCAACAATCTAATAATAGATTTTAGTGTTTAAAATCACGTTGAAAAAGATTCTAATTATTTGTATTTTCATTTCTTTCGAACAGATCTATACCACAGGAGCAGTTGGATGAAATCAACAGTTTTCTAGAACGAGATTTTATGATAAGAGCCATTCACGACGTTAAAGGAATAGATATAGGAAGTAATCTGATACGATACAAGGTACAAATATTATAGTATTTAACTGCTTTTTTTTCAGAGCTTGCGCATACTAACCACTTTAATATATATATCTACAAAATCATAGTAAAACTAAGCTCGCTTGGAAATTTATCTTTGTTTGAGCCCAAGATTCCCAGCTATGCTAACACTAATTTATAAAAAAATATAGTGATTAAAAAAGGCAATTCCGAACTAAGACAATTTTTTTTTGCAGGCTGAAGTGGATTTCGATGGCCGAGCTTTGACTAGGTCCTATATTGAAAAACACGATTTAAATAGCTTACTAGAGGTAACAAAACCCATTCTGGTAATATTTATGTGTCATATTTATCTATAATTTTAATAACGAATGTATATAAAATATTAAAGATCAGCATTATGATTAAGTCAAAAATATTAATAAATTATATCTTTTTTCATATAATATAGATTTACGAATTTGCTTTTTGTCTCACGAAAATGGTAAGTAGATCGTGGTGGCAAAATATAATGTTTCTGAAAATTATCTAGATCTCTCTATACTCTATTCTATAAACAAATTAAATTGTCTTTTTTTTTTGCCAGGACATCAAGAAGATATCAACGATTGATGATGTAGAAGCATTTCTACTGAAACACGGTGAAAATATTGTTGATATGTTGGGAGGAGAAATTGATCGAATAGAGTTAAAACTGAGGGTAAGTATATATTAACTGATATACGTGTTTTTGCTATTGTTGGATATCTGTAGTACTTATTATTTCTTTTCATTTCAGAAAAAGTTTCCTCAAGTTCGTCACTGTGATTTAGAAATACTTTAATGTGTAGCATTCTGTAAAAATTGTAGCATATTTTGATAGTTGCACAGCCAAACTAGTCATTGTTAAACAAATCACATAGGAAATGGAAAAAAACCGAAGATTCGTTTACAGCTCAAGAGAAGTCTTTAATTTAATATAGACGATTAAATCATTCAGTTTGTTCTATCCTGTTGATATAAACTGTACACAAAGCTACATTAAATATTGTGTACTATAACTTATTAAGCATTATAACTTTGCGCAGCTTTTTATTAATGTTTTAAATTTGTTGTCACTACCAACCTTAGAAAAATATAACAAGTACAAGCCACAAATTTTCATCAACATAAAGAAAATCTAGGTGTTTGTAGGCTTAATCGAATCTGTTAAGAATTTACTAACTATGTTTGGAGGCCCAGACATTCTATAAGATCTTTATTTAAATAAAATATTGTAATTAAAAAATAAATAGTTTTAAAACGACCCGAGAATCAGAATCATCCAAAATTACTGTCTCTGTAAATATATCAGGTTCCAGTCCAATATTGTTTTTAATACTTTTTATCTTATTAGCACCTAATTTCACATTTCTAAATATGTGTTATAGATAGATAGAAGATATATTTTCATAAATGATGCTAGTGAGGTAATATTATTGTTGTTGCTGTATTTATTGGATTGAGCTTATGTTAATAGAACAAGACTTGGAATTTTGACGTAGCATTGGTACCGGCCCATGTTTTCGTAGTTCATAATCAGCACCATTAGATTTATTAGACTCTATCACTTCACGTAATTTGTATTTCAGTTTTATAATTAAAAAAACACTGGAACATAGAATCTCCTCCTATTTTGAAGTCGATAATAAATGCCGAATGTCCAAAACAAAACTTTTGTAGCAGTTGTCAAATTAAATTGATACTGTTCTGTTATTCATTACTGTTTAAGAAGTTATTAAATGTTAAAATCAAAGTAGTGGAGTATTATTTTGGGTCAAAATTGTTTTTTTCCAATTTGGCTTATAGCGATTCTTGCCTATTAACCATTTGAGCGTCCATTAAACTCTGGGGCTGGCGCTGCGTAAGACAATACCCGTTTCGCTTCAGAAAAGTAATGTCCTTTGCTACTTTGTATGGGTAGAGGTTTACTAATTCCTTAATGAATAAGTAAAAATAATTTTAATTCATAAGTACATAAAAATTGTTAACACTATTATAAATATTCACTGAAGTTGTTATTCGTAGTGTAGAAATGTGGTCATGGTGGTAAGGAAATCGTTCCTGTGTTGTTTTATGGAACAGCGATCTATTTTGTCTTGTTAAAATTATTTTACTTGAAATATGGAAGAATGAAATTTTGATAAACCACGTGGTCCCGTTTTCGCTCCACCCCTCCATTCAAACCTTTTATAAAGAACACCTACATATTAGAAATTAGGTACCTCCTGTATATGCTTTTAAATTAGGTATGTGTATGACACATTATGATAACAGGCCGACTGTCAGCCTGAAATTTCTGTTCAACGTATCTCGTAAACATAATTATATACTTACATTACATCTACAACAAAGGGGTGTATTCTGCACTAGACTGGACGGGACTGGACCACGTCGTTCATGAAGGCTTCCTATCCACACATTGGAAGACATTCCATTTTCCTCTATGCCTCTTTAAAAAGTAGATATTCTAGTTTTTTCCACTCATAGTAAACAGAGTGCCTTGATTTTTTGGTCTTAAACTAGTTTTATTCATAAATGTTGTATTTCTCTGTGATTTAGAATTGTATTATATGTGTGTAACGTAAATTAGATGTAAGCACTGTCATGGATTTATTGAATATATTATTAGGATTGACAATTTATGGACTTTTATTGAGTCATAGTCTTACAACTAACTAATACTACTAACTATTACTACCCTTAAAAGATGTAGTTATAAAGTGGGAATGAAAAGTAGTGGGTTCTTTTATACCGTGTAGGTCGATATCAAACAATGATTTTTTAAGATGTTAGGCTTATTGCGTCTGATTTTACTTTTAGAATGGTACCTCCATCATTTATCATCAAATTTAAATAAAATTCTGGCAATGAAACATACGCATTGTGTCATACACCGTGCTATCTAGTTGGCTTGCATCTTTAACGAGAAAAAAAAAGAAAATAACGCTACTTTTAATGTTTTTTTGAACAAAATAAATGTAAGGAAATGAATTAATACTTTGCTGCTTTGGCTTTGATAGTTAATTATTAGAAAAAAATTAATAAACTATAGGTAACCCATATAAAACTATTGATAAAATTATGTAGCCTATCTCACCCGGGTCATTATTACGGATATATTGACACCTCGTTAATTAAAATTGGTCCAGTAATTTAGATTCTGTGATGGAATATACAAACATATATACTGCCAAAAATTACTATTCATTTTAGCTTCGCCGCAGTAGGTTAAAAAAGAAGGCAGACGACCGGATTACTAGAGCTATATTTTTTACAAAATTAAAAGAATTATTTAGAAACTTTTGTATTTTAAATATTATTTAATTTTGTTCTTTCTTATGTATTTAAATGAAAAAACAAGTTGTAATCATACTTTATTTCGTATAAAATATAACAATTCCTTTTAACTTACATGCTCGATAATTAATCTTGATCCAAAATGGCGTGAGGCAAATTAAAGATTAACATAATTGACTACAAAACAATTATGATTAGACTAAATATTGTAACATAAGTATTTTCTTTTACAAAATGCTTTAATAAGGTACTAGGTGAATACTACAAAATTAAAACAATTATTTAGAAACTTTTGTATGTAATTGATCAACTAATTGTCATTTGTATGTGTTGAGCATAAATTAGTCTTTTATTCTTAAATTTTACTTCTAATTTTTACATTGGGCAGTAAGCAGACAGTATAACAATGCCAAATTTTCATAGTACATTTAAATTAATGAATCTTATTTTTAAAATAGAATTTGCTGCGGTTTAAGTATTTGAAGCGCTCGAGTTTCATCATTTATTAATTATGCACAGTGATTTTTTAATCGCTCAACAAGTATACAAAAAAAAGCGTTTCTAATCGAAACTAGCTGCTAACCAATAATCCCTGTGAAAATAACTGATTAAAAATGCAATATTTATTGTTGCGTAATAAACTTGACGCTGGTAGAGTTAGCAAAGATGAAGCTGGTAGCAAAATAAGGCTACCATAGAACACAATACTATAAATTATGCTCTATATACCAGCTTTAGTTTGTGGCAGGCAAAGATTGTAATGAGCAGTTTTGTTCCAAAAGTCTGATGTTTTCCAACCACACCATCCCTTACTGATCACAGTGTTCAAATCATCAGCACCCGTGTAATGAGGATCTAAAATTAGATAGCGTATCTCATTTGTGTCGGAGTTGTATTCAACACCTATTATTGTGTGTGCCAGTACTCCACCACCTATAAAAGAACCATATATTAATATTCATTAAAACCTTGTGAGTTCACTTAATTCTGACATCAGCTATAGTCCTATATATCTTGATCTAGTTGTAGTAGCGACAGTTGTAACTAGTGTAATTTTAGAACTTACGAGGTACATTATATCTATCTATCTTCTAAATAACCATCGAAATGTATGTACGCGCATAACTTGCAATCGACTGCACCAAATTGGATATTTTTTTTTTGTGTATTTGCTATTGTCAGGACAAGGTTTTTATTAAAGAAAACTGAAAGTGTAACCGCTTAAACCATTACGCCATCCATGCAGTCTAATATATTAAAGGAACTATTCGATACTCACCTATCATAATAGGACTTCCATGCGTCTGGAAATGATGAACCAACTCAGGGGCAAAGCTCTGCAGTTCCGCTCCAGTATTCGCAAAGATAATCCTCGATTGTACTCCTAACAATGTCTCTAGGCAAAACATGACCTCTGTAGAACCTATCCATTGTTTTGAACCTAGGAAAGAGGATGGCTTATCTCCAATTTTGACAAGGCACTGTTGAATATCCCTGTGTGTTGGAACTTCTACTGTTGTATATCCCTGATACCTAAAACGATAACATTGACAGTATAGTTTTAAGCAAGATTTTCTTTTAACATGTCTATACCAATAATTTGGACTTCTGGTCTTTTGTTCGCGAGATAATCACGTTTGATATTATACAATTCAAAGAGGCCACAGAATAATCTTGATATTTAAGATTACTAAAGGTTACCCGCGGTTTTTGTTATACCTTGCTTCATATCAATTTTTTTTAGGATAAAAAGTAGACTATTTACTAAAAAGCAGACTGTGATCTATCTCTGTATTAAATTTCATCCAGACCTCTTTAGCTGATGTTTCAGCAAAAAGAAATTCATTCGGTTGTAATTAAAGCCAATATACTACAGTTTATCATTGGTGGCATTACTTGCGAGAAAGTCACTGATTAAAATGATAGATGCCAAAAACTAATCTTACCTAAACCAGGAAAATATTGTCTGCATGGAGCGGTAAGCACAGCCCCAACCATCGTCATTAAAGTTATCTTGCATATAATGATGGTAGGTATATCGGCCTCGAACCAATGCCACTGTGACGTCAGCCTTCGAAGGTGGCAACGCAATGGCTTCATGAGGATTGACTAATCGACCCCCACTTTTCTCAGAGTATGCATTACCTCTGCGAAACACAGGTTTGTTTTGTGGAATTCCGAGCTGTTCGTGTAACAATCGTCTTTCTTTTTCTGAAATATCACGTACATATTAGCTAGTCATTTGTATTGTATATTTATTTAGAAAAAGAGAGAAATTAATTTTAATAAGTTTTTTATTTATTTATTAAATAAAACAAAATGAGTTACATCTTTGTCCCTTAAGTTCATCATATTAGATTGGTACATACCCATAAGTTCATCAGGAATTCCTTTAGGTACTATTCTAGTTATAAAGTGTCCTAGTTGTTGTGGTAGAAAATGGAATGTTTCGGGTAAACGTAGACCAGCACCATCTCCAATACCTTCTTGACCTGTTAAGACATGTATAATTTCAATGTTATTCATTGAATCTAATTTGAGAGTAGAATCTTTGATATTAATAAATTAAACTACATACCCAGTTGTTCTAGTAGCACACTTTCTAGTAATCGTAGTGACCTACAGACAGCTTCGACAAGTACAGTGTACAGTTCCAATAACTTCGTGTTGCGATGTATTATGGCTAGCGTGTCTATCCGCAACGGCATACTGATGCAAAATGCCGCTGTAAACATATTCGAAATACACATTAACCATATATACTTTATGAGCCCGTGTTTGTTGTTGTACCTTGCGTCAACAACCACGGGTATCACTTCGGGGCGAAGCTAAACTAAAACCGGCTGACACAGGTGATCACGGGGAAAGGAAGCTTTGGAGAGCCCTATAAACTGTTCGCGCCCTTTTCTGAACAGAATAGGGACGCGAGGGTTCCCACACAGGAGGGGGACACTTACAGTGGGTGGCCCGAGGTACGTCGGGCTTCCAGGGATTTCCTTTTGAGGGTACACCTGGTTCCCCGGCTTCTAGTGCCCGAGATGGTGTGCGGTTTTTAGTCGGGTTCGAGTTCGACATAACCACCAGTTGGTGGCATCCGAAGGGATTTCCACAAAAAAAGGGTAAAGGTATCAGTTACTACTAACAACTTTTGAGACTCCCATTTGCAATATAGTCAAGCAAAGTAATTTTGCGGCAGTGTTAAAAAACACTAAATTAAAAAAGTTAATGGCGAAAGATACTACTTTAGATAGACTCTACCAGTAGTTCCAAAAGGAACCAAAGCTTATGAAGTGAAATTATGCTTAAAGAGCTCTATTTTGTGGCCCCAAGTTAACATACTCAAGCTTTAAAAAATATGAGGGTTTACTTAGAAGACGAAAACACTGCTAGTTTTGCAGATCTTTCACTTGAAATCGGCAATGGTGATTATTCGAACGTTGATGGAAAGATAACTGTCCCAAGTAATTTGTGCTCAGAGCTAGAGGATTAATATCAAAAATTTATCCTCAATTCTTCATAGAAACCTATGAAATTTTTGCGTGAACGTGCCATACTTACTTCGAAAAAACAATCAAGTGGATGCTATTATTGACATACTGTTAAAGTCTTTTGAAGGGAAGGAAATGGTATACACTTCCATAGACACGGTGGCAAACATAGGCGACGCTACGAATTAGCCAGTAAAAAATCTGATTTCTCTGAAACCAACGGACTGCCGTACCAAAGGCTTATTCTATGCGTGGACACCCCCGTGATGTTGTTACGAAATTTAAAACCCTTAAATTAAGAATTGGACCCAAGCTAATAGTCAAAGCTTAACATAGCAATACGTTACACGAAATACGTTTATTTGCAATACGCGAAGCTACAACTTTAACTAGGCGTGCGCAAGGAGAAACTACATGTATACCACAAATTATAGCCAGTTATTTTATGTACCTAAAGACAATCTCGTCTACACTAATATTATAAAGAGGTAAAGTTTGAGGTTTTAGGGGTTAATCTCTGGATTTACTGAACCTTTTCTTAAAAAGGTTCAGTACATTATTTCTGATTATCATAGACTATGTATTAAGACGAGAAATGATTACATTATATTAGCGGGCGACCCACAAGCAAAAGCTAAAGTACAAAACTTCGTGAAAGAAATTCAAAAGATATTTGATATTTACTCACGCTTTCTCTGTGTCGTCATCATTTTGACGGCAGTTTTCACTAATTTATCAGATAATATATCTTTTGTTGTCTTCATCACAAGATTTACAGGTACAATTTCCTAAAACAACGAGAATTACGTTAAACATTCGCCAATTAATGAGATAATGTGTGTTATGTGAAGAAAACCTGTACATTTACCATAATATTCCAGGCTTAATCTCTACTCGGCAATAAGCCGGTGGTCTGGCATGTTGTATATTTTTTCTATTCCATATACATACCTATTTACACAAGAGTAAGTCCCAGACTGATTATAAAAAGTTTGACTTTGTAATAATTCTGTTGTTTACTAAAAAACTAGACATTGTTAAAAAGAATCATTAATTTCATTACTTAGATAAAAGATACATAATTATATACTATGTGTGATTCTCTGTCAGCTCTAGAGATAATCTTGATGTGTTAAACATTCGGGTAAGGGTTAAAAATGACCTAGAATCCCGGTCATAATTAATATAAGAAAGACTTATAAATAAGCTCTCAATCATATACTTGTATTTAAAAATCTAATTAGATTTTAACATATTACTGGCTGTTGAAAATACTTACAACATTGTTTGTATTATGCTTCTTTTTCTTAGTTGCCTGTTCTGGATTCATAGAGTCTATGAGCTCACCAATAGTTGCCTCAGCGCTTGTTCCAGTAAGTCCCACATCTGATGCTACCCCAAACAAGTACACCGATGTGCCATCAAGATGGAAAGAAACTTGTCCTGACGCAATCTGTAAGATCATACACATACTTGAGTTTCTACTAAATATAAGTAACAATTTATAATAAACTTTGTCATGGAACATAAAACTAAGCCATCTGATGTCTCTTTCAAAATATGTGCACTGAATTCTTCACTATCATAACATTTGACTGCCTCGGTGGCACAGTGGTAGCACAAGCGACTGCTGTACTTGGTCTTGGGTTTTATGTATAATATGTATGTATTTACAAATAAAACAGTATACATCTATTGTTATCAGTTGTCTAGTACTCGTAGTACAAGCTCCGATTAGTTTGGGACTTGATGATGTTGGCAACATATTATTTTACTGCATAACTTGTTAACAGAGTCAACTTCAATTGGTAAAATTGGTCACACTAGTGTGTATTTCAATTACATGTATTTAAAAGACAAAGTGTCAAAGGATTTAATACAGAGCTATGGTAGAGCCAGAAAACTAAATGTGTTATCAGAATCATAACAATTATACAAATAATACTTGCCTAAAAGTATTTCTTAAATTTTACCATGTTATAAAAACCTTAGATACGGCATTTTAGTTTAAAGATAGCAAAAAGGATAGGCAATGAGGAAATGTTACATATCATAAATTCACTGTATATTATCATTCATAATACATACAACAAATAAATTGTATCGAAATTTATTTTAAAGATTAAGTTACCTTTTTTCTCTTATTTTGCAAAATATTTTTAACACCTGATATAGTGGCTTCGCAACTCAGAGGCAATACAGTATTTAGACGAACATGAACAAATTGTCTCCACATATCTTCACTGCTTAATACTTCATATTTGGTTTCTTCAAACTTATCATGAACCAAAAAGTGAGCTTTCATTTCCTTCTTCTCATTAACTATTATGATCAGGGGATTGTCTGTTATATCAACATCCTGGAAAAAATTTTTAGTTACAGATCAATTACAATTTGAACATACAAATAAAGTGCACTCTTATTCAGTTTATACTATATTTTAGTAACAAATTTTTATGTTTTAAAAGAAACATCAAACTTTGTTTTTTCAAACACTTATTACAAACGGCATAATCCCAATTAACTAAGTTAATCTTCAGTATTTTCATATGTTGAACTAATATTCTTATACACATATGCTTACTTGCTTACCTGTAATATCTCCTTCATTCTAGTTCCAATCGTTAAAGCCTCTCCAAACTTGACAACACCACATAATTCTACTTCAGCGGGCAGATTTAGTAATAATTGTCTGTATGTATTTTTTTCATTTTCAAATAAATCTAAGCTTAGTCCAACCACAAGCAATGTGCCATCGTACATGAGGCCGTACAGACATCCTGTACTCTCATCCGTGTCTATCTTAGACAACCTCTGAAAATAAAGTTTGTTCAAATGAGTTGGAATATTAACTATATCTAACAAAAGTTGATTATAAATTACAAACAAGACTAGTTACGGTGATGACGTATGTAATTAATAACAAATAATAGTGATTTTTTGCAACCAAATTATACTTGATTTAAAGGTAAACATTACAATCATATTCATATCACGTTTTTAGGTGTCTAGGAGTTAATTTTAATTAAAAATAAATAAGTTTACCTCAATAACATAATTTGATATTTTGAGACGTGGTGACATTTTACCCGATTATTACTAGTGGAAATTATTCTTGATGTCAACAACTCAAATAATTGCCACATATATTTATCATATTTATATTTGATTTATTTTATCTAAAATGTAGTAAAATTATTTAGATTAATTTTTTTACCCGCCACTTCATATATTGAGAATAAAAATAGGTTTTGCTACCAGATTTACTATTTACCACAACAAGATCAATCGAAGAATTTAATTGGAGTTTTATATTTGCAGAATGTCATATTGGAATTTACATAATCATTTTATACATTTCACCAGATTATTAATAGCTTTATTTCAGCAAGTTTGAGTAAAGTTGTTGGATGTTATATGCTTTAGATATATACATTTTATTGCCAAATGTTTTTATCTAAAGCATATAATATCCACCTTTTGCTGGCCATAATTTTTAGTCTCGTATCAGGGGAAAAGCGTATCACCGTCAATCGGGCACTCATTTTTCTCTATATATTTAAATTTCTACTTAGGTATGTGATAATTTCCCAGATCTCCTTCCACAGTAGAATACTGCACGGTAGAATCATAGTGTAGTCATTTATTAACACCTATTGTAACGTAAAATACCTATTGCAACCCATATACTTCTACATATTACTTCATAATTTTCCTACTCGTTGTATATTATTAGCTTCATATGTTTAAACATATGATCGTTGTTGTGAAGCTTTCTAATTCCTTATTTGTTATTACAAAGTGATATCATTCGGTTACCCGGTAGGAGAACCGAGCCCAGCTGTGGGACATTATGGGTTGTTGATTGATTGAGATCATTCGGTTACTTCTGTAAGTTATTTTTTAAAATTCTTAGTTTTATTTCGGTACAATTAACATTAGTTAGGAGGTGTTTATAGGTAATACTTTGTTAAACTGGAATTAGTCGTATACCATTCACCATTCATGTAATAGTGTTAACAAATGTCGGTAAACCAAATAGAGAAATAAAAAAAAATTATGTTACTTTTCATAATTGAAATTTTTTTACGAGAGGCTGCTGACGCACCCGTGCTCACCGGCCTCTATCCTTGAGTAAGAGGATAAAATGAAAGCATCCGATATATTTGTCACAGCCAACTAGCTTGGTTAACATCCGGTTAATTACATAAAATAACAGCCTAGCCTCTTTACTATATAAACTGGCAATATCAGTGATAATCAGCCATTTAATCAAACACTTGACTCGACTTGGATCGATAACGTTTAACTATTCGCCTAGTGTATTCATTGGAACATTATCATCTTCCTAACCTTTGTTTGTTTGTTTTTCCGGACTATTTCCGCACTTAGACTCTTGATTGGGCCGTTGTACGTGGGTTTGTCGTGTTCTTACTCCAACCATCCCAAATCATCCCAGAAGCACAGCAGCCTTTTCAGGTGACTACATGTTTCCGGAAGCGATGTCGATTGGAAGATGTTTGCCCGTTAATCTGCCACACTTCTACATTTTGTGAGAACGTGCTGTGACAATGTACAGGTTTTCTTCACATAACACACATTATCTCGAATCATTAATTGGCGAATGTTTGTCGTAATTACCTACTTTCGATTTTTACAGAAAATTGTATTTTAATATATGGATAATGGTTTGATACATCGAAATTACATAGGTGGGTTGCGTACCTCTACCTAACCTTTATTATTCCCAAGATCATTTGGGGTTGGTTGCTAACCATCTCAAGTTCAACAGTTTTTTATGCGACCGTTGATCATGAGATCTTGGGTTCGAATCCCGGGTTGGGCCAAAAAGTGTTATTGATTTTTTCTGATTAAAGAAATGTTCGGAGTTTGGAACTTGAGTCTTAGCCCCCGGTGCTGCGCCTAATCTCTCTCCAGTCGTGTCGGTTAACCATCCCATCGGATTATGAAAGTGCACCCGTGTGCACTTGTGGACTTGAATATCTCCTGTGTAATTTGGCTGGTCTCAGATGAAATTGCCCTATGGCAATCGTTATTGGGAAGTTAGTGCCGTCATAGCTACCTCCATCTACCAGGTTGTTTTTAAGAATTTCTCGTAAAAAAAACCCGATATTACTTTTGCCAACATCATTTTTCCCGAGTCGGACTCGAACCCGAGACTTCTCGATCGGCATTCGTATACGCTAACCGTTAGACTAACGAGGCAGTATCGAGGATTCTTGGCATATATATCATTAAAAATGTCTAAGTTAGTAGTTTGGTATGCATACTCAAAGTGTACGGCCCTGGACAATAAAACTATTCAAGGGAAAATTGTTGATAGGTATAAGAAGTGTTGTTCGTATGCAATTAAAACTTAGTATATGTCACGGCAAGAGTTGCAGTACTTGGATACAAATAATGGCGATAAGATTCTCTGTGATATCCCTGGCTACCGAAAGGTTACTGATACCTTTCGACGGCCAGGGATTCCAATAATGAAATTGTAAGCTTGCTGTCAATCAGTGTCGCAATAAAATATGTGCGAATGCTACGGTGAAAGATTTTGGTGCTGTCGGTTAATTGGTATTCCTATTTTCCTTATTATGTAATTATTTAATATCCCTTACAAATTAAGTTCTTAACTCTTAACAATTCCTTCTATGTTACAGGTCTCATAGCAGTTAACTTCGTTACCTACCACTAGATCTAATGAAGGTGCATTCGGTCAATTTTGAAGTATGTAGAAATACAGATTTTTACTTTAAAAGTAAAATTGTTAACATTAAAGCACTAAGACAGAGCTTATGGTGGATCCAAGGGTTCCAAATGACGCAGGTCCTATCTGGCTAGAGGATTTTGAGTCTCACCTGTGAGCACTGCATTTGCAGTTTAACTCAACACAGCACACACTGGCAATTTGCCGGACTTTTTACTGCTGCGGTGGCATACTGCGAAGATATCACCTAAATTATGTTCATATGTAAGCTGATGGACGGATAGAGTCACGCGGTACGCTTGTGTTAGTAACAGCAGTTCCTGGATCCCTCCTATTTCAGGCACGGAGTGTTTGAGAGTTTTGGTCAGTTTGATTCAGAAACACCCGTTCACCACATCGCAAAACCCCGGCGGGTCCTAGGAGACTCCTGTTGAGCAGGTGGATTTGTTTTCCTTGTCTATGATGATAAACTAGTTAATAAACTAAGTTAATTTTGTTTGTGGGATGTGCTTAGTGGTGCACAAAAAATGTAAAACGAAAGTTAGGAATTCATTCTGTATTTGTTTTGTTCTCATAGTTCTTAATGCAAACATCAATTACTTCTTCTGCAAGTTCAGCACGCTGTTTCGCTATCTTCAGAGCTTTTTCTTCACAATCTTCTGAAAAGTTACTACCACCAAACTTTTGGGAAGTGCATAAGAAGCCTTTATTGTAGCACAATATAAGATTAGCACCTATTCCTCCACACATATCTTCCTCATATGATGAAGGATCGACCAATGTGACATTTCTGAAAATAAATGGAGCATAGTTTATCTTAAGAGATATAATCCTTATACAACTTTAGGCACCTTTGTGCATTAACAGACTTTAAGTTGAGGGCATTTTTCAACAATTGAGTAGTGTAGTAGTGAGCAACCTACCTTTCCATATAGTTATATATGGCAAAGCTTGTAGCAATGGGTAACCCATTTAGTTTTAGTTTTGTTCGAACACTTGTGTCTACTTTGATATCTTCAGTTTCTGGATCATAGGTCACAGTTGGGAGTCTTACTGAAAAAAAAATCTAATATATTATCTAGAACCAGAACAACCCATATATCAAAAGTATTAATTTCAAACATGCTTTTTAAAATTTCATATCATGAAATTACACTTACAGGTTTTCAAGCTTGCCATCAATGTTATGATACAAGCATCTACCAAGCTTCCCCCATTATCTAGACAAAGCATATCACAGTACAGGACCCATGCTAACTTATCTGGCACTATGCAAAGATCTGTTAAATCAACACATTTAGAGTTTTTTATGATATCTGATACTATGTTGCTGGTAACTTGAGCACTATCTGATGGCGGTCCAGGTCTATATTTAGATGAACACAATGGAGCAAGCTCTACATTAGTGATCAGAAACCCTTTATTTGGTTCTTCGGCTTTTGGAGTTGCTAGTTCCTGAAAATTTATTTTATAAATTAATACATTGTAATTTTTATAGAGTAATATGTATCTTAATAATGCATACTAATCTATTTAATTATACTAGCCAATGTATGGGTGGGTTTGTAATTACTTTAGTGTTTATTGCACTATGAGGTCATATTTAACATCACAATATAGTATCATCATCATTATCAGCCCCACTGCTGGACATAGGCCTCTCTTTAGAAAGGAGGTTTACTCACACTTTAGTAAATAATGAGGAGAGGTTCTTTTTATCCGACTTCATTACTAAACATGTTTTAATCTATTGTTTTGATTGTAATTAATTATTATTTAATTTGACTATGTATAAGATTTTTTTAAGTTGATTTTATGGAGAGTATCTAAATCCATAATAATAAGTCAAAGCTAAATAACAAGCCATTAGAAGTGTTTTATTTTTTTCAATCAAACTTTGAAAGTGTTTTTAAAGTTACACCTTCAAATGTCTCCTAAAAAAATAATGCCAATCTTAGTTTTGTTTTTCGCCATTAACAATCAACAATTTAGATACAGAATATAGACTTATCTCATTCCCCCTAGTAGGTAATGGACCCTTTTGGCTGGGATACCCACATTATATTTCGAAATACATACATGTTATAAATTAATTACACCAAATATTATATTATGCATTATATAAATAGTTATAAATTAATTACGCAAAAAAGTAAGTAATTGCTTATCTAAGTATTTTAAACATGTTAGACAGTTAAAAAACAATTACTAAAATCAGCTTGGATATATCTTAATGCGTAGACAACTTTTTACCAGTTTAATCCCACAAATAACTGAAGTGTTTCCACATTTTATTAAAGCAGACGCATCAGCCGTTTCTATAGCATTCACATTTAACTTAATACTCCTCTGTTCACTAAATGTTCTTCCATCGGGTCGTACATTTTTAGATATATAATCGTTAAAGAATTTTACTGGATGTATAAGTCTGAAAATGATAGAATGTTAGAGTAAAATAGTGTTTTTGGATTTTCGCGCCTTTTACACATAGTTGTTATACAGAGGGACTTATTCGAGGAAGAATTATTTAGAAGATATCTTCTATGTCCTGATGTTTCCAACGGGTTATACCGCTCATAGTCTACCCGTGAGACTAGAATTTTATAGCGAATAAGTTCCGTTATACAACAAAAACTATGTGTAAACAAAGTGTTTTCAAAAACAAACTAATGAAACTACGTAGGTTGTGCTCACTTATATACTTCAGACATCGTTCAGCTTGCTTTACTACTCCGTGTTTATTTGATGATATATAAAATATTTTCACGAAAATAAACTAAACTTGTGCTATTTTCCCTCAAAAGTTGAAAACGTGCTTTTGACGTCTCTGAAAACTGACAATCTAATAAACAATTACTTTTTGGTATAAAGATAGTCTGGTCGCATTAACTTAGCGACAACACAGATATTTTTTCTTAAATATTTTATAAGAAATTAAACAAAACAGTAACATTTAAAAACTATATTTAGTAGAGCACTGCTTTAATGAAATACATATCAACATAAATTTTTAAATCCTTAATCTATAAAGAGATCAATATAATCATACATCTACTAAATTAAACATCTAATATTAGACATCTGTCACACAGCGCGACAGCCTTAAAATGAGCAAATAGACGTAAAGTAAGAATTTTTTTGGTATAGTTGGGATGAAAATTTAAACTTTCCCTAATAGGCACGATGACAGTAACCAAGAACCACTAAAATTTTGTAATTATCTGATGAAATGGGGTTCATTGGGTAAGTAAAAAATCGTATTTATCTTCATATTCAGAGCGAGATTAAATTAATTATAAAAAAAACTACAAAATACAACAATCAGCCATGTTAAGTTAAACACCAATCTTAGCGAGTTACATATGTTATGTATAAAGTTTACTTTGTACCGATATAATCAACGATAACTTTACTGTTTTTAAGAGCTATCGTTTACACCGATTGACATATAGTGACGTCACGTCTTACACAAACAGACGCCAATATACCACCGAGCGTTTTCTCATAAACTTTAAACTTAAAATTGAGATAGCAATTCTTTCCTACTTAAACTTTATTTTTTGTAGAAATATAACTGTATTTGACAATAAGAGATACTTTCGAATGTCTTAGAATAATTTTTCAAAATTAGTCGTCTTGCCTATTATAGAATCAGAAATTATTGACTGACCTTAATCTCAATGTTATATACCTATCAGTACAAAATACGCGGAATAAAACACGAATGTTAATAATATTTCAATAAAATGCATTCAGTAAAATGCATCAAGCGTGCTTTTATTTTTATTTTTCAAACACAAGCTTTAGCTAAAACAAAGTTAAGGCTTAGTTTCTCACAAAATACATTAGTAAAGTTAATCAATTTCAATTTCTTTTACTTATTACGTAAAACCATTACTTGGGTGAGAATTACTTTACTTTGAATTTTTGCCTGCAAATTTTAAGCAACATTACGATTTTTAGTAAGTTTTATTTATGGACCCTATCTCTATTGTTCGTATTGCTCAAACTACTCTATTAAATGTCAAAATTGATTGACATTAATTCTTGAATTCACCGATTTTGACGTTTCTTTTTGACTTGGTTTTGGTGCACGAAACTCAAGGTGTGTGTTATTACGGAAAAATCCTGTTTAATCACGATAAATAGATGCTGGAAACCCAGTATTTAAACACTTTAACTGTTCTTAGAGTCTGTTAAAATTCCTAGGCACCTTATTTTGTGAAATTATTTCAGATAACAATGGCAAAACCTAAGGGAGAGAGGAAAGGCAAATCGGCCATCAACGAAGTTGTAACTCGCGAATACACAGTGAACCTACACAAAAGGCTTCATGGTGTAGGATTTAAGAAACGCGCTCCACGCGCGATTAAAGAAATCCGGAAATTCGCCGAGAAACAGATGGGAACACCCGATGTTCGAGTAGACACTCGCCTAAACAAATACCTCTGGTCAAAGGGAGTCAGGTAAATATATATACTACATTACTATATGGACTAGCACGGTTTTCATGAGCTATTCGATTTATTAAGATGTCCACACTTAGAATTATTGTTACCAAAAACAATAATACAAATATTAAGGTTATGTTATATTACCAAAACTTTAATAACTCTAATAAGAATCAGAAAGCATAGCTTATAGTATGGTTTCTATATTTAGGAATATCGAATTTGTTTTTTTATTATTATTTTAAAAATAAGTTCCTTAATACTAATGTATGTTTATGCAGATAACTGCCCTGACAATGAATCAAAGTCACAACCTTTCACATGGCTATTCGATGATTACGATATTTAGACAACAAACTAAAAATTACAGAGATTTTATTTCTGAATTATTGTTATTGTTCATTTCAGGAATGTCCCCTTCCGTGTCCGTGTTAGGCTGTCACGAAGGCGTAATGATGATGAAGACTCTGCCCACAAACTGTTCACCTTGGTGACATATGTACCAGTAGCTTCCATCAAGGGCTTGCAGACGGAAAATGTTGATGCTAGCCAAGAATAAACTTTAAGTTTAAGCTATTTACTGAATTTTTTTTGAATAGACTAACCTATCTCTTCTATATAGTTGTCATATTGTTGCTCACAATGAACTCCAAAGCTTTCTAACTGAACTTCATGTTTTTTTATGAGTCTTGCTGGCATTATTAAGATAGAATAGTTAGATCTGTAGTTAGATAGTGCTTAGGCCAATAAAGCATGATTGAAAAGAAATGCAAATGAAGTTGTGTAGGTCAGCTAGTATACATTTAAAACATAAAACCTTTTAAGATTTGTAATTTTACACATAGTATAAAGATTTCCAACAATTATTTTGCCTGCTGGTCTAGAGGCTAGTAATGTAAACAGCTTAGCCAGAGTCACTAAAGTAATGGGTTCAATTCCCACCTACTACAAATGTTCTATAAATATGTATTTATAAATATTTAAGTGTATCATTAGCAGTTAGTTTGTTTACATGGACTTTTTTTGATCAGACAGGCTGTTACGGTATATTTCAGAGCAAAAAGGCATTTTGAATAGTAAACACTAGTTTTTTTAGGTTGAAGCATAAATTACATTCGTTATTCACGACACCATGTGCAGAACAATAATGTTACATGATAGTCAGATTTACGTCTACATGATCTTTTACCATTTCATGAATAGAAAACTGTCCTTGCTGGCTGCTATGACCATCGACACAGGCATATGTGAGATGTGTATACTAATTTTTAACAATGATCAAAGACCAAATTGTTTGGAGTGCTTTGTGGGGGCTTATATCCAGCAGCGGACATCTTACAGCTGCTATATTGCAGATACTAAATATTTTATGATTGATAGTTAAATGTTTTTGACTGTCATATAACTGAAGATAAATGGATTTTGATATCTTGATATGTAGATTTGTGCTTTTCGGGATTAATATAACTTTAGTGTTTGTTGACAAGATTTATTTCGATCTGTCTTGAAATTTGGGGTTGGCCCTTATCGTTTTTGTTCTTGGGATGTCTGTTCCTCCACCTGAGCTTATCCCATGTTCTTGGTAATGTTCTCCACCATGTGTAAAAACTAGGCCAGTGTGGGGACGTTATGGCCTTAACCCTCTCCTGAGAGAGGAGACCCTAGCCCAGCAGTGGGACATAATGGGTTGTTGATGATGTATAAAAACACATGTTGTAAGGAAAGCTCTAGCCATCTAAGGTAAAAAGAAAGGCAAAGGTAGACCTTTGCCTTTGGTTGGTTTGTGACCTGTCCATGTTGGATGGTTCCTACATGCTGCCCTTTTTTCTACAAGAGAATGATTTTACCGATTCTCTGATATATTGATGCATACCTTATTGAGTCTGCAGGCCAGCCTAGCAGCAGGTTATTAAGGATTTACTATAACAATTTTTTGTGACATGGATCAACAAAGAAGGAGATCATGATCTCTTTCTGTTGAATTCCAGTTATTTTAAGTTAATTTTAATAATAATGATTTATTTTACTCACTACCCTCTGATCCCGACCTGCAGATAGCCTGTACTTAAGCAAAATCAAACTTCTGATAGCCAAACAAATATATTTCTGAAAACAAACTTATCATTTTCCTAGCCTTTATTATTCCCAAGATTAATAGGGATCGGCTACTAGTTGCACCGGTTTTACCTGAATATCAATTTTTCCACGGAGCGACTGGTATCGGACCCCCGCAACCCTGGGTGAATTGAATTCGAAGGTTGAACTAGTCAATGTCCGGATGGCGTAAGAAAGCGGTTCCCGGATCTCTTCCGTCTCAGGCGAAGAGTGGCACACCGTGTGGTTTTAGTCGGTTCGATTCCGACACACTGCCCCGCCGCAAACCCCGGTGGGGTGAAGGGGTGACGTGGGGGTTTCCACACGTCAAAAAAAAAAGTCAGTATATTTGAGCTTAACGGCCCGACAGCTTAACGTGCTCTTCGAGGCACGGGTGAAAAACCACCATATTCCATACTGCATACATGCTGTTAAGAATTTCTTGAAGAAAACCCCAACAGCAGTCTGACCGGGGAATCGAATCCGAGACCTCTTGATCGGTTGTCGCTTACGTTAGCTGCTAAACTAACGAGGAAGTTTTGAAAAAATACTTAAAATGTAAATTATGTGGAGACATGATCAGACAGTCGTGAGTCTACAGTTCTTCAGGCTATAATTTCTTTGTTGGAAATAGCAAAATAACTTACGCAAATGAAATTTATAGTTTCAGTTTAATTTTCTTGCCTAAAATTTTAGTTTGACTGACAAATCAAATTATTTTATTTTCTTGGCTACAAAAAAATAAAATATATGTTGAATTTTGTTCTAAGTATGTTTGTTAGAATGGCAAAACAGATATTAATATGAAAATTGAGTATTGATAGGTAAATAGTCTGGTAAGTCTTGGCGTGTAAACAAACGACATATTGGAATCTGTAAGTACTATTCTGCTTTGATCTAAGTTGTCACGCTTTTTTTTCTCTTGAGCCTTTTTACCAAATTATGTTCGGATTAGCTTTCTTCTAAGTACTAATTTTGCTATGAACTAAAAGTTCTGAAGCTTGTCATGACAAAGCATTTATCCAATAATAATAAATATTTCGGACATCTAACACACGACGCCATGTAGTCCCAAACGAAGCATAGCCTGTATTATGGGTATTAGACACTGAGATAAATACATAGATATTTTTTAATGTAAATACATTTCATACATTGAAACACCCAAACTCCAAAGCAAATATTTGATGAACATACAAACATTTGGTAAACTATGCAAACAAAACGAGAAGTAGCCTTTATAAAAAGGGTCAGCTTAATCATTAACAATACTGTTGTATTTTAAACTACTATTGAGTTATTTGAAATGACTAGTTGGGAGAGTGGTTATTCTTATTGGTACTTTCTCTCTGTCTCTCCTGAGTACAATATGTATTGTTATTTAACAGATGTCACTGATACAGGATGTGGCGGCAGTCGGGGTGGTAGGTACATGGCCGCAACGCTAAGCCTGCGGTTCACTTCCATTAGTACGGCTAAATCCATTACAGACCCATCTCGTCTTACTATCTGTATTAAATGTCTTACGTGTTTCTCCCAATCCGATAGAGCTCAAACACCTACGCAAGTTGTGAGGTATACCCAGGCTTTATTTTGGATGTCACAATGTTTGACGCTAATTCTTTTTCTTCGTCTTTGATCTACCTTACATGTTATTAGGACGATCAACTAAAAGTCGTGTTTTGTTTGTGCTAAAGTTGACGTACTCAAATAAAAGTTTTCATAAAAATTTAACTATCTCTCAATAAATAGCTCAGAATATTCACGGATAGATCAATTGAAATATTGACAAATTTTTTGAAAAACTTAAAATATATATAAATTTTAGTTGAAGCGTATTTTCCTCATTAATTACAAATTAAGGGAGAAATTCAACTGCGGGACGACCTCTATTAATTTTAATTCTTATTAGACAGTAAAATCGTCTTCTAAATGTAGTGACTAAAGGTAACTGTAAACATAAATAACAAACATTCTGCTGGCTATGTACAGCGTTAGTGTATGGCGTGACTCTCTCCCGTTTATGTCACAAACTTTATTTACATCCGTGTGTTGACGCCTGATAAACTTAAAGTATTATATAGACTATTTATATATATGCTTGCTCGTAGTGTACGTGTGCCATCGAATGAACTTTAGGTAATTATATATTATACAGTTAAATACAAACAGCCTCTATCTTGACATTAAAGTTCACGACTTTCTCCACGTTGAAAAATAATAAACATGTTTTAGTAAAAGTTTCAGATAGTCATAGTACTTGAGTTAATATTATATAGTAAAATTGAAAAGCAAAAACAAGTACCAAGAAGTATAGAGCTAAAAGGTGTAGGTAAGTATTTTTTTTGTACAAAAAAAAATTACAACATGAATTGCTTTCCATTTTTAGTGTTTAAGAAGCGGTAACCTGAAATAATTGTTACAGTTTTTGTTCTTTACGTGGGAGCTCTTAACATTTGGTTACACTCATATAAAATACTTAGCGATGTTGGTTTGTAGTTTGGATAAGTTAGACTAACAAATAAGGTTAGATATCACAAAGCTATGGCCTATTACTTATGACATAGAAAAAAATTATGGTCCTTAAAGATTAATGTTTCCTGCAAGGAAGGACGGACAACTTATAAATTTTACCATCTTAATAAAACCAATTAAATTATAAACAACACAAGCTTCAACAATATTAAATCAAGAAGGTAATTTTTAACTTTACCCACATAAACTCTTGAAAAATAAAAAAACGTATAAGTAAAATACAATTTAAAGTATCGTTATTTTTAGTTTCAAGTATGCAAATAGAGGATAAATATTATATATATATGGGAAGTACTCAAAAACTCGTTGAAAGCTTATCTACTGTTTTCAAACCGTAGATACGGCTCAATGCACAAACTGCAAAAGGCTGAATAAATGAATGCGATTTACAGTAGACGTTTAAAACCACCGAGCACAGAACATGTCAACATTTTACTGTAAACGGATCTTTATTGTTCGTGTTTCATCGTAATAACAGAGTGGAATAAATTGTAGCACAATCAAACATAAGCGATAAACGTAAATTTCAGGTCTCTGTTATATATTTACAAAGTGCTGTTGTAACTATCTGGTGCTACAAAGCTTTGAATATTTCACCATTTAAATTTAGAATAACATTTTTTTAAATAAACTCTGTTTGATACTCGTAGAATACGTTGTATTCTATGAGTCCTTGTTGATGACTGGTGTTTAGTTATGTGTTTTATTATTATATATTTATAAACATTGTGTTTGATGCTGTTATAAATTAATGAATAAGTAGATTAGGAAATAGGTCTCTCTCACAGCACGCCACTCTGATTGGTTTTGTATTTCTCGCATCTACCTTCTGCCAACCATCGTGCGAAAGTCAACACTACGTTTGCCGAGTCGCCTATAACCACCAGTGGACTGCAATAGATTGATGATGATAATGAAGAAGATTTAGTACTAGTCACACCTATTTTTAAGAAGGTGTTAGTTGTCTTGTATAATTATTACAGATTTGTGGTATATTTTAGATGTTATGGTTGTGTGACTTCCATATACAACGCAACAGGACCACACAACAGCGCCACTTACCGTAGACACACTGAACTACAGAGTAATGTACTACACTAAGAAACTACCAATCCTGCATCGCGCAATAGTAGTTCTCGCGCCGATTACCATTTATGCAACTGCCCAACATCAACCGTTGGGCAGCGGCCAGACATGATCACCTCGTCTGGTCGGAGGATCCCTTTGTGCTGTGACCCCGAGTGACGTCGTTTGATCAAATTAAATATAAAAAATTTACATATCATGTGGCATTTTCTTGTAGCTACGAAGCAAATATCTTAAATAACCTTCAAAGTTAAATATGATAAGTAGTTACGTAAGTAAAAAAAAAAAACTTCTTACCATATTAATCATAAACGTATTCAAGGAAGTTATATTTTTACAATAATTTCTAGTGAAAAAACACTGGTAAGTAATGTGTAAGTATTTTAACAAACAAAAAAATCTTTTGAACACAGGTTTTGTAGATTCATAGCTTATTTAGATAAACATACCTACTAACAATAATGCAATTTAATAAAAAAATACTGCACATTCTCTTGTTCAGTATCTTAATATCGTATGATTGCTCCTGGTGTGCAGGTGGTTAAACATAATTTTAGGCTCTAAATCCTTCTCATCAAGGTTTTTAATAAAAAAAATATACATACAGTGGAACATAGAACCTCCTCTATTTTTGAAGTCGGTAAAAACACGAGGTGTGGGTAGCTAAACATTATAATGAATATTTTTGATTTTAAAAATATGTTACTACGCCATCTTGTTGGGAACAATGACAACTCATTTGTGGCAGCTAACTGTTATGGCTGTCTCTGGTAAACTAGAAACTGAAATTACTTTTAGTAGTTAAATGAATATAAAAATAATCTTTATCAGTACGCAAGGCGGTACATAAGTCATATACAGGGCTACCAAATAATATTATGTCCCGTGACATAAATACATATACATCAAACACCTAACTTCGCTTGCAATATGGATAAAGAAAGTTTAAATTAATTGTGTGTATTTTTCTATTCAAAGTGTTTTTTTTAAAATTTTCCACAGAAATTAAGGAGCCCGCCGCCAATAGTGCGAGGAATATACATCGCTACGTACAAAACTATTGCTATTTTAATTGCAGTTATCTATCGAATGATTATAATTCAACACGAAAATATGTTATACATTTGATCAATAACCAAAACTACAGCCAACCTTATTGTTAACAGTTAAGGTTAATCGGAAGTTTCGCTCAGTCTTCATGTCGCGATAAAGCAGATCAACAACCAGCGCGCCACCATCATGTTTACTCCCACAGCAAGTCTCAGCCAGCCAGCAACCTCGGCCTCGACAGGGATACACCACACGCAGGATGCGACTGCTCCAGCTTGGTTACCCCTACGGCCTCATCAGCGTCTAGGCACAGCACACTGCAACTACGGTCCATGTAAGCAAAGCATCTCTCTTCCGTCTACGCAGCAGCCAGCCACTACGCAGCAACCGCCCTGACTCACTGGGGAACTCACCGCAGCACCGTGCAGTCCCGACTCACTGGGATCATCGGACTTCAGCCCCAACTCACTGGGACTAGCGGCATTCAGTTCCGACTCACTGGAACTTGCGGCTCTCAGTTCCGACTCACTGGAACTATCCACTCCTAGCACTGGCAAGCTCCGCAACAGAGCACAGATGTGGAGGATCCACTCTTTGTGTTGGAGGGACACAATACTTGTTCCTCCACGATGGTTTTTAAGATAAACTATCTAGTTTAATTATTATTTTCAATTAGTAATTCAGATCATTCCTTAGTGGATTTTTCTAAGTTGCCATTGCTGTGAAATTAAAAAATTACAAACTAATTAACAATTAAAAAATAATTGTTATTTTACATAGAACTTTCTAAAATAACAATTTTGATCTAAATTAAATAAATACGATAAAAAAGTTTTCAAAATATTTTTATACGAATCCAAACAACAATTTAAATACAATTAGTAGTAAATACAACTAATACTATTTGTATGACCAGTAAATGTCTAAATAAATAGAACCAATTAGGTTATTTTATAAAAAATGATACACAATACAAGGTTTCTATAAATACTACTATTTTGGAAAGATACTAAGTAAGCAGTATTGTAGGTAGGCAGGATGTATGATAATAAAGATTCGTGGTTATAATATCATATATTTATCGATATTCTCCTCCTATCCTATTTCTCAATTTCTGGTATTGATGAAGGTCACGTGTGTTCAAAAGGGTGCGGTTCAATTGGGACACGTGAACGATATCACTGATGTTGTTTTGTTTACTTGCATTGGTGACCATTTATTTTAGCCAGGAAATTGTTTTTGTTATTCCATTAATTTACTGTTTCAAGTTTTTTCTTTAAAGGTAGTAGAAAAGACAATAAGAAAAAAATATGATTTTGAATAAAGCCTACCTATTTTTTTCATAAGATAGAGGGTAAACGAGCCGACGGATCGCCTGATGGTAAACAATTATCGCCGCCCATGGAGCTACAGAGGCGTTACATGTAAGTTGCCGGTCCTTTACGAAAGAGTACGCTAAAAGTAATGGCTCTCCAGTAGTGCTTCTTTTATAGCAACGTTTATTTAGAAGGTATTGATGTTATATAGTTTAAAAAGCTCAGTCAAATCTAAATAATGTGAATACGTTGAGTCTGTAGCCAATTTATCAATGCTTGTTTTAAATAACTACAAAGTGATCGAACAACAATCTTAATTACCTAACACCGCCGCTACCATGCTAAAATTTTCGTAATTAGAGTAAATGACTATAACTTGTTCACTGGTATCGTATAATTACATTGAACTTTTGTCATTACAGCAAAAGCTGAAATTGAATAAACACTGTTGACAGATTTTGAGATTAAATCAGATGTATGAATGATATTGTGGATGCTATCGTATAGGTCTATTTGGACCTAAGAGAGGTAAAATAGGACTCATATATCATGGTATTTGAAGTCGTCATACACATAAAATTTATATTAGCCAATTAGGTGTATAAAATCCGAGCTTTCATTTGAAGTCAGTTAAAAACACGAGGTGTGGGTAGCTAAACATTATAATGAATATTTTGGATTTTAAAAATATGTTACTACGCCATCTTGTTGGGAACAATGACAACTCGTTTGTGGCATCCAACTGTTATGGCTGTCTCTGGTAAACTAGAAACTGAAATAGCTTTCAGTAGTTAAATGAATTTAAAAATAATCTTTATCAGTACGCAAGGTGGTACAAAAGTCATATACAGGGCTAACACATAATATATACTTAAAATAATCCAGTACAATGTCTACGACATAAAGTTCCGATTACATGTGAATAAGACGTGTAAAAACTTTGAAACCCTGCAACAGATTTTCTTGAAAATTTCTTAGAGCCTGTCGTTGGTCGCATATCACATTCGTAATGTAGCTTATTTATCAGACTTAAGTGGTATTTTTCATATAATACCAGACTAGAGTTCAAAAGCAATATTAATCATAGGTTTACTAAATCAAAATTTTGTTATCTTTCTGTAAATATGTATAAATGAAACTATTAATATATTCCATCCAAAGATTGTTTGAGAACATTACTTTTTTTTTTATAAAATCGGCCTTTTATTCATATATTTTATTTTTGCTTTTTAAATAAGTTCTAATAATGTTACATTTAACATTTGGGTTATTCAGTATTATTATATTCCCGGGTTAATATTCATTATGTTAAGATTGTAAAACTCTTGAGACAATGAGATGATAAATGTACTACACGATGGGCTTTAAAAAAATGCTACAATAGTTGAAAATACCAAATTCTTTAGATTGATTTTCAACTAGCAGTTTAAAAAAAAGTTTTAGAATCAAAAATATATCTCTTATTTCAAACAAGAAGTGTAATCACTGCCACTGTTCTAACATTAAAACTTCGTTCGGCTGAGCCAAACTTATCAATGCCCAACATAGTGTTTACTAGAACACGACCTCTTAGGATGTACACATAGAACAACAACATTTCATATTAACGACCCGGAAGTTATCTGCCAGTATTGTCAAATCGTGACATCTTAGTTAACAGGGTTTTGTGACTCAGGCCACGTGCGAGGAGTTACTACTATCGACTTCGGTACGATCCAACTTGCCACCACTTCGGCATAGTTCGCACTTTGACAAGTAATTAATTCTGGAACTACGTGGCTACGGTAGGTAGTAACCACTTTAATGCATGTATGTGTTTTATACTCAATATGAGGTTTTATAAAGTGTTATCTGTACAGTAATATACTCATGCAAGAGCTGAGATGCTGTTTATACTCTTAGTTAGGTAATATCTAGACATTTAAAACTGCAAACGTTGTTCAATGTCTTAGGCCCTAAAGAGGATTAGAAGAGCCTAAGAAAAGCCTAAGAGTAAACGAGTTCATAATGTTTATTTCATTATGTTCAAAACAGAAAACAAACAGAATACAAAAATTGCTAAAGAGATTATGAGTTTAACTAAAATTAGTTTGTAACATATTACGTAGGAAATGAATTAAAAATAATTAACTCTCGTAATATATATTTTTATATATGAGAGATATTTATATACTACAACTTATATTAGTACCTATTTTATTTATGTACTGCTTATTACCATAAAAATACGCATATAATTCCCTTAAATGCAGTAGGTTGGGTCACTTGGGTAAACTTGGGTTGAACGATAAATAACTTAAAAATAAGGTGTTTAAAGGGTAAAATGCGGTGCTATTTATGTACTTATCCCCTATTTAATTTATAGAAGTCCTTTTTAAAAGGCAAATGAACGTTTGACTTCATGGGTCTATGATAAAGGATATTGTAAAGTAGGCAGTCGGTTTGTGTTGAGAACCGGCGCGTGTATTTATTTTTCTGTTGTCATTGTAATGTATTGGTAGCGAAGCCTTAGGCGTATCCAAGGTCACCATGTTCTGGGAAATGACACATGTTGTAATAACTTATGAATTCGCTTTCAATCTAAGGAAAGTCTTTATTTACATAGCTTGCACTTCACTCAGAAGTAAAGATAAATAAATTTACCTGTTAACTCCTAAGTTATAGTCAATAATAACAAAATATTATTACGAATGATTGTCTTATGATGAATATTTCTGTTCATTGAGTATTTAGCCTAAGGTCAAGAGGGCATGTGCTGGATGCGTCCAGTCCCTAGGACGGAGTCTAGTCATAGTTCATAAAGTCACCTACACTTTTTTTTAATTGTCAGTTTTGTTCTAATTATGGAGATGTTTTTTAAGCAATACAAGGACTGCAAAACAGTAATATTATCCTCGTTGTATAACGAATTTCCACTACTGCTACAATCTAGGCACTAATCAACTAATATAATTGCTGTCTACGTAGATCTTGTGCATATTCTTAGAGATACATTATTTTATTCTCATACACATTCTTAGAAACTACGCTTTCTGTATTCTTAAATTTTTGACTTAAATTGTTTTAGTAATTGCAACACTTGTTTCTGTCTTGGTTTGGAAAAAGTATTTTTCATAATAAGTAAAAATAAATTTCCTATTCATTTTGTACTTGTACAATGTACTACAGCAATCGTCTATGTTGCTAGTAGCTGTGTGGTTATCGACCTCTATTTCCGGTAGTCAATAAGGTTCTTTGTTAAGAACTAATAATTAAACCAAACACCCACGATTCATTTATTTGCGGTAGCTGGACTATAAAAGCAATTGATCTTGCAATCCACCTTCCACTTGCGACGGGCCGAGAAAAACAACGGAGGGAATCAAAACAAACATTATTTTATATGAGATATAGCTACACTTCATGTCACATTTTAATATACATATTATTGTTATGATTGAAATTCTAAGTAGAATAAAAAATAGGCATATATTCTTTACAGATTTTCTTTTTTAAGTATAAAAACCACCCGTCGTCGGATTGTCACCCTCCAAGGTTTGCGGCGGGGCGATGTGTCGCAATCGAACTGACAAAAACCACATGTTGTGCAACTCTGCGCCTCAAATAAGAGGAATCAGGGCAAAGCTTATATTAAGACGGCCCTTCCTGGCGCTCGCAATGGATCACAATCTTTGGGTAGAATCTCTGATTTAGACAACTTCCTAATATCGGTAGATTTATGCATTATCCTGTAAAAAAGTTAATATTTTTTGTGGTAAGATTTCTGCTATTGTTAATTCACTAACCGTATAACGAATAGCAAGTATTCTTAGTTTTAGAACAAAGCTTCCGAGGTCGAAGGCCCGGTCAAGCAAACCGGATACAACGCTCGCCCCTTATCACACGGGGCTAATACCGTCAACCGCGTACAGCGAGCTCATGATACTACACATTCACTTCCTTCGGAGATTAGAAAGGTTACGGTAATACCTACATAAATGCATAGCCAAAATTTCTAGATATTTTTATTACTACTACTTTCAAAGTATTCAGTACTGTTATATCTTTAGAAAATAGAGACAAATATGACTGTATATCACAAAGGAGAAAACATAATAAGCCACTCCTAAGAAAGTAAATAAGTTTTTAGAGGACCTGCTTCTGCAGTAAGTGGTAAAAAGACAAAAACATAAAGTTTTCAGAAAGGATGTAGAACTATTCTTTATATTGATCAATCTTGGATGTCATTCTGCTAGTGACTATAAACGGCAGAGATCAGTAAAGGCTCGATAACGTTTTAGAATAGTACAGTGCAATTTGCAACTTGCAGTATTTTTCAATGAAAATATAGTTGGATGAGTTACATTTATCCATTCTCGTCTTATCCATTGTTCTGTGCTTGTCTCACATAAACAACAACACTTGTTGTAACAAGTTTATTCAAACAAAAAAAAGTGTAAAAACTCTTATGACAGTTCGTTACGTAACGAAAAAAGTAAATATTAATAATGCTCCATTTGTGTTTCACACAATCGCTGAATGGTTATTACAAGGAAGGGCAGCCAAAGGTATTATCTCTCGCGCTTGACCGAGCTTCGATCACCGCCTCGACGACTCCCAAAGCCTTGTTAAGGCCTAATGACACGAGAACAACCGAATCTCCACTTATTTATATCTTTCAACTTGAAGATAGCTCTCGACATGATTCAGGTGATAATCATGTGCTCCTTTTATGTTATGACGAAGGTTTCCAAGAATATAATATTACACATCATTAGATAGATAGATAGAAAACACTTTATTTGCATTCTATAATATTACAGTTAGAAGAGAGTACATAAAATGTGAGACGGAGTGTACAAAGGGCAGCCTTATTGCCTAAAACAAATTGTTTTTGTTCCGGCCATAATTCAAAATTTTTAAATATAATCCTTGTTTTGAAGTTGTATGGTGCGCTAGCAACGAATATTAATATGTAAAGTTATGTAAATGAAGCTCAAAAACGGCACACAATAGAGACAACGCTGACAGTATGTCGTGTCATTCTATTCTACTAGTACTTTCAACTATGTTTTTAATAAAAAAGTTTTCAAATCCCAGTTGTGTATGTGTATGTGAACACGATTAGTGAAATTTAATAGTTAACTTTGATTTACGATGTATGGAATATTTAAATAAAATTTCAATGTATGCTACATGTTTTGCTGGACGAGACCTAAAAATAACTATGTACATTACGATTAAACATATTCGCTCGTAACATTTTACGGAATAATTTAATTTCCTTACATTTTAATTTTGAATTGACGGTGATAGTGGTTGTTTCAAAAGAAAAAAAAATGTATATGTGTATTTTACGAAACCATTAGGTATATGTATTACTTAACGTAAACTTATCAATAAAAATAAAAATTATGTTATATTTCAATTATTTCAATAAATTAGTTGTATAACTTTATGCGCTATAGACATGTACCACTCACAACGTTGAAAATTATAATTATAATTCTAATTTATAATAAAATCATGTTATGCCATCGTCATTGCTATATTTACTTAGGCACGTATATCAATGTACTTAATCATAATGTAGACTAAAGGATTGTCGTGGAGTATGTCAGCTATCAAACACAGATATCGCGTACCTCGCTGTAGATCTAATAAATGTCCCGTGTGCGCACGAACGGAGGCGTTGCTTCCCCTAAATTATGGACTCTTTGTATTTTTATTGTTTCAGCAACGCTTTACCGCATATTGTCCATATTTTTTAAAGCTGGCAGTTAAAAAATAGTATAGTGTAGAATGCTTCCGTCACACGACTACTTTTGCCCGTAATCTATATTTTCTTTGTGATGTGTTTCATGTGCGGTATCATTAATCTATGGACGCTAACAGAACCATGGTATCATCTACATCTCATAACAGCAAAGTTTAAAGCTACATAATAAAAGAGTGAATGATACTTTTAGAGCGTTTCCAATATTCGGTCATACCTACTATCATTTTTTAGAGCTTTATAAATTTGAGAGCTTTATTCTATGTGTCCTATCTCATTCATAAATATATTGAAAGCTTAGTAGTTCTTATACATCAAATATATTTTATCTTACTAAAACTTTTTTTTTAATACTGTCATAATCTAGAAAAAAAGAAATATTAACATTTTGATCGAGGCTGAAATTGGTATGTTTAGCGCCCACTCGTGCCGTCTAAGATAGCAAACATGTGTAGGCGATAGCAACAATATTGGGTCTTAAAGGGATCTTCGCTGTAACACAGATTAATTAGAAAGTAAATGGAAATAAATAGTAAATAATAAACATATATGACATATTTGAGTAATTCATGTGTGAAGTCAATACCTATGTCATTTATTTTCGTATGCTAAGTTCCTGTGATCCGATGTATAAATATCAGCAATAACAGATTATTTGTATACGTATTTAGGATATTTTGGTGTTTTCACTTATTTTTTCCTCAAATTTATTCAGTAAGGCTCGTTACGGTTTCGTGTCATCTAGTTATTTGAAATAACTACATATTTACTAATGACAGCCACAGTCTTCGGTGAGTAGATTTTGTAGTTCCTGGAACTATTTTGTCGCTGGGGGCAAGATCTACGCATACATAACAAATAATAATGAGAGAACATAGAAATAATAGACGTACAATTAAGAGAAGCTATCAAATGTTTTTTTATGAATAACTCTCCAACATTGTGGTGGTCAGCCCGATGGTAAGCTCAAGCAGAATCCAATGGTGCCACTATACTCATTGCGAAAACAGACAGTGCAGTATGGCGTCCCACACTATGGCGGCTTAGTGAGATGCTTTTTCACGCCCCGCTTAAAGGACCCGGGATCATAGTGGGAGGGAAACACATGCGCTAGTGGTGAGTTCCAGTTTTTAATAACTCGGCATAGGAAGGAAGACCCAAACCATTTGGTTCATGTGCGTATTTCTGCGACTCTAAGGCAGTGACTTCCGAGGCCAGCACGTGTTGTTCTGTAGAGGAAGGGAGAATGTGGGATCAATTGGAAGAGCTCTTCAGAGCACTCTCCATGGTAAAGGCGGTATAGAACTGCCATAGAGGTGAAATCTCTCCGCAACTGCAGAGGCTCTAGGGACTCGGTGACATCGAGACTGCTGATTATGCGGACTGCTCGCCGCTGCAACCGGTCGAGAGTATCGAGCAAATACTGCGCGGATCCGTCACAAAGATGAGAACAGTACTCCACGCACGAGCGAACCTGGGTCTTATAAAGAAGACATAAATGCTCGGATGTAAAGAACCGTCTCACCCTGTTTAGTATGCCAAGATTCCGAGAGGCCCTCTTAATGATGCTCTCGAAGAACTCCCGTGGGTTGAGGTCCCGGCAAATATCCATACCTAGTACAACGAGCTTATTCCGTAGTGGCAATTGAGTGCTCTGAAAAGGGGGGAGGGGAAGAAACGAAGTCTTTTTGGTAGAGAACGCGCACATCTGTGTTTTCTTCGCGTGAACTCGACCAGTTTCTCATCACCCCATTGTGAAATGCGGTTCAAAACTCGGTCGAGCTCAGCGATAAGTTCCTGTCTTTTTTCCTCAACGTCTGCCAGCTTGGCTGTAGAGTGTCTAATATATCTCGCATGGACCGTGCTATCGTTTGCATAGCAATGTCTGTTGCCAAGAGCTAACATATCATTGATAAGCAGAAGAAACAGCTTGGGGGACAGGACTGAACCCTGAGGTACGCCAGCGTTTACCTCCAGAAAATCAGAGGCCGCGCCATCACAAAGGACCCTAATGCGACGCTGATGAAGGAAAGCGGCTATCCAGTTACTGTGCTTAGTAGGCATCCCGAATGGCGGAAGCTTGGAGAGAAGCGAACGGTGCCAGACCCGGTAGAAGGTGTTGGCAATGTCAAGGCTGATAGCCAAGGATTACCTATGCCTGTCGACAGCCTCACCACAAAGGTGCGTGACATACGCTAGAAGATCACCCGTGCATCGATTCGGTCTGAAACCATATAGCCAATCATTTAACAAGGAGTGATCTTCCAGATAGCGGACTAATTGGTTGTTGATAATGCGTTCAAACACCTTACAGAGAATGGAAGTGACGGCTATAGATCGGTAATTGGCTGGGTTAGAGCGGTCGCCTTTTTTGGGTATGGGTTTAACATTCGGCTTTCTCCAGGCATCCGGAACAATTCCTGAATTCCGACAGGCGGTACAAGCGTGTCAATATAGGAGACAACCCCGGTGCACATTTTTTCAGAACAGTCCTTGGAATACCGTCGGGACCACTGGCTTTTCGGACGTCGAGGGACCGCGGTTACGCACGGTATCACTTTGCCGGATGTAAATAATTTATAAGTAAGTCACGACAAAAACAAAAATCAAATTTACAGTTAGATGGCGTACTATTTTTCGCATTTCTACATGAGTAAGCTTTATGTTTTTTAATCAAGAAAAAATATATTCTCCATTGACTACGTGTTTATGTAATTGCCATAATACTAAACCGAGAGCGTTACACTCGATTGATTCAAGCAGAGATTGTGGCTGGCAAGGACTTTCGTG
Source organism: Hyphantria cunea (assembly GCA_003709505.1). NCBI lineage: Eukaryota > Metazoa > Arthropoda > Insecta > Lepidoptera > Erebidae > Hyphantria > Hyphantria cunea. Next base: position 1,046,277 of record PKRV01002451.1, read on the forward strand.
ACCAATAAATTTTATGCTTCTATACCCACCATTTAACTCTGTTTATTTTCTATTCGACAAAATTAAAACTTTTATAATAAACGAATTGTTAGAAGCAGTTTTAGTTTATCTATAATTGATCTAAATAAAACTAACTACATTAGTCATCAAACTATGTACATTAAACTCAAATCAAAAAAAGTTAAAACGAAAAAGCACTTAGATGTGCTTGCATTATGATTGTTATTTGCTACTGTCTTGTACTCACTGTCATGTACGGTTTAATTCCACATTCGTATCAGCTCTGCACAATTCATTTGGGATAATTACTCACGAGCTCGTCCTCGTGAGGCAACCAATTGAAATGAAGAGAACAATTTGAGGTAGTGGTTAGACTAACTTTCCTATGGTTTGGGCACTCAAACATATAGTTTCAACTATTTTCCAATAAACCCAAACTTCTTTTACAACGGATATGATAGGACAATGCTTCAAAAGAAAGCTCAACTTATATTCAGCGGAATACCTCAGCATTGTTCAAAGTAATTAAGAATACAAAAATAAGATTTGGTAATTCATTATTCGTTATGAAACAGTATTCTTTGTGTTTGTAAAGAATTATAAGTATCACGTTTATACTAAGTCTATAAAACTATAAATAACGTCTCGTATGTTCCTACTTTGAAAAGGTTTCTCGTCTAATGGATTCACATCCACATATCTTTTGCACTCGAGGAATTCCCCGAGGTTAATCTTGGTGTCCCTATATTCCCCCACAACTGTATCCCTACGTTGTCGTCGTGTGGGGGCTTGCGTGGGTCGATGATCTCTGGGGCTGTGCCGGTAGAGCCACTCATGCCGGATTGGCTCAGAGGGAGACTCCAGACCAAATGGGATACCAGACGGAGTCGAACTTTGACTGCCGCGGAGGGCACTCTAGACGTCCCTCTGCTCTAGCAGAGGGCGTATTAGAAGTGCGAGGAGGCGAGCTCGGTGTGCACTCACCCTGCCTCCGAGCGGGTAACACAGGAGCTAGTCTTGTGTTACCCTCGCCGCGACAACGTAATTCCACTAGGCTGTCGAGTTAGGTCAAGTCTCTGACTCGACTGGGACCGTGGGTCTTGGCTTAACCGCCCGGACCGCGAGGAAGAAAACCTCTATAAAAAAT